>JAABOM020062807.1:0-93005 GCA_011800125.2 Solanum clarkiae | reverse complement strand
TGAAGGAAAAGGAATCTTCAAACGCAAGTCGTCAACTAAGCTTAACTAACTCATGCCAAGAGATAGGAAATATTTACGTACCTTGAATTCCTTCTCCAACAAATTCTAATGCAAGACCAATCCAATTTATGCTTTCGGATGTCCAATGTCTACATAATTTACAATAACGCCAACGATTAACAACCATATCAGATTTTAAATCCTAACTTTTTGTTCCAAATTTTATAAAAAATTCGGCAGCATCTCCTCTTATAATAAGCTGCCCCGAGAATTCAACTCGGTTCAAATAATCAACCAACAACAACAACAACCTACAACATCAATAAACCCTCTCCAATACTATCACAACATCAAAAACACCACAAAACACTATTATGGCATACTTGGTAAAATAGGGCAGCAAACATATAGGTACACAACTACCATATTCAAGCCTTACTATATACTCCATAAACTATAATACCTTACTCCAACACCCAATGCAAATCCACAACGTTAAAACATAATATTACATTTCCAATGGGACTCCAATTCAAGCTAACCCTCATGTATACATTCACATAGTTTCCCAACACTTCTTTCACCCCACAAGGACTATTTTCATGACTGTTGCAATTATTCTAGACCAATGGGAAAAGCAACCAAAACAGTCAAATAGAAAACTTTAAGAATAATGTACCAGTTTCCAAATCCAACAATTTCTTAATTTCTTTTGTTTCTATTTACCCAACATAACAACATATGCATATTGATAACTTTTCACTACAATCTATTCCAATATAGCATCATAATTATATAAGAAAAATCTAATAACACCGCAATCGATTAATTCGGTGAAAAGGAAAAAATGGTCTAGAAATTTCATCATCGGAAAATACTGTCGAAATCTGGAAGTTTATACATAAAAATATTTCCCAAGTAATAAGGAATTCATTGGTGAAGACCATTTAGAAATAGGAGCTATTATGCGAAAGAAATCACATGTTAAAGTTTTCGGAAAAATATTAAAACGCAGCAGTGAATCTAGAAATTTTACCTCAAAGGAAGTAACAAACACAACTTCTAAAGCTCCCAAGTTATTCTTCTCAGAAAATTATATAATTTACCTTTTGAATCACCCAAATTGGATCAAAATTGAGGGAGAAATGGAAGTTTGAAATTTGGGGGAAAACTGGAACGATACTGCCCATTTTCTGCAAATTTGCAGATTTAAGGGACATTCCTGCCACGTGGCAGGATTTGGTTGGGACACGTTTCTGCCCATTTAAACATTTTCAGCAGCTTCTCGGAATTACATTTTATGCTCCGACCTCATCAAAAGTTGAAAAACTACAATCCATATATGAAATCTAATCGGAAACGACGTTCTGGACTCATTGGTGAGGTCAAAATTCTCATAGAAGGTCATTTTATTCCAATGTGGGTCCCATTTCTCAATGTCAAAAATTACCAAGGGGCGTCAAAACACACCCCTAATACACCCACAAGCTTTAATTTACATAAATGAAGCTAGAAATTTAAATACCTTTCAAGCCCCTTACTAGACCCAAATCTTCATAGCCATCAAACCAAGCATTTCTTTGACCACTAACGCCTCCACGCCACTTAGGGAAATCAATATACCAAGCTCGAAGCGTCAAATAATCGGAAAATTAATAAAACGAATTTTTTTTGAAGTATGGGAACATATCTTGCACAAGAGAGACATATACAAATATATAGGCACCAATTTTTTTTTCCACTTGCACCAATCAAAAGAGCCACACATATGACCCCACTAACAATTTAATCTTAAAGACTACCATTTTGAAGAAATATACACTTGGTCCTAAACTTTACCAAATTGAACCAATTAAGGACTTACGGGTTCTAACTTACAGGTTCTAACAATGACCCTACCCTTGACCATCAATCATGACTTTCCCACTTAAGGACGGGCTCATTATGGAATTGGAATTTGACCCTATGGGTTCTACAATCAATAAAAGCATAGTATGCATGCAACCAATCCATTCTTAGACTGATATAAAAATCAACCATGTGCAACTCTACAAAATCACATGGAAATATTTACGCAAAATGCAAATAGGACAACCTCTATAGACTTTTCTAGCAACAATAGATGCACCAATCGAAGTGGACACCTCATATGACTCATGTAATAATTTGGGCTCAACATGGAACTTTTTGGGAACAAAGGGGGTATTAGAAAAAGAGTGGCACCCGGATCAATCAATGCATATATATCAAAGCCAAAAATTTTCAACATACCGGTAAATACATCGGAGACCTCATCAACTCCTTGCCCCCATGCAATGTATAAAATCAGTTGTGCCTTGGGGAACCATCTTGTCAGCCACCTCTCCCTAAATGAAACTCATTAGTACTTTGAGGATGAACCTCCTCCTTGTTGTGATTTCGAAGGCAAGCTATTGCCTTATGCCCCACTTCCCCACAACCATAGCAAGCACTAGCATCCCTCAAGCATGGGCCACCATGACCCTTACAACACTTCAAACACACATCAATAGGATCCACACTCCAACCACCTTGGCCCCTCAGAAAATTATTTCCAACCTTCCTTTGAAATACATGAGAAGACCCTTTGTCTCAATGGAGTCGATCACTCTTTTGGAACTTACCCTCAAAATGGGCCCTCTTAGGCTCATGAGTCCTTCTCTTCCTCAATTTCTCCTTTTGAATTTGCTTGCATAGGTCATCAAATGTGACAAGTCCATGTCACTAATTAACATGGCGGACCGACACTCCTTACTAACCAAGTAAGAAACGCCCATCACAAATTTGTTCATCCTAGATCTTGAGACGACCATCAACTGAGGAGAAAACCTTGAATGTTGAGTTAACTTGAGGGAATACTCTCTCACACTCATAGACCCTTGTCTCAAATTCATAAATTCCACCAACTTCACTTCCCTATGTTCAAGGGGAAGGAACATATTAAGGAAGGCTACCTTGAACTCTTCCCAAAGCACCATATTGTTGACTCCCTTTTCCTCCTTCTATTGGTTGTACCATATTTGTGCTGGTCCTTTGAGTTGGCAGGCCACCAACTCCGCTTTACCCTCCGTCCTCAGACCCATGATAGATAAAATCTTGTAGACCTCATCAGTGAACACTTGAAGGTCCTCACTCACCTTTCACCCAAGGAATTCCGGGCGATTCATTCTCATGAAGTCTATCACTTTAGCAGCCGGTGCAGGAGCATGAGCGGCTTGGGCCCCTTGATTGGGTTGATAAGCCACAACTTATGCAAGTAAGTTAAGAGCATCCCTAAGCTCTCCATTGTCCAGTTGCTCCTCGGGTGTGCGGGCTCATTTCCTCTCATCTTAGGAATGATCTAGCATAGCAAAGGGCAAGCGATTGGGGGGAAGACCTACTTCGACATTATACCACTACTTAGAACATAAAAAAGGGAAATATTTCCGAAAACATCTCATAGCCTCCTACTTGTAGTTATGGTGCACAACACAACCATGAATAAGACTCTAATCAATGCAGTGTGTTGGACTACCAAGATCTAACAACCTAGTGCTCTGATACCATCTTTATCACGACCTAAGCCTAGGGCCTAGACGTGACCGGTGTATGAGGAACCCAAAGGAACCCCAAACCAGCCTCATAGCATATCATTACACATCCTTGGTCAAAGAAACAATTAAAATGACAATAAGAGATAAGCATAAGCAAGGCAATTAGGGATAAGGATAAATTTCAATATCATAACATCAAGAAACAAGAGAGCCAAGGCTCATGGCATAGATACATAACATATCCAACAGCACCACTACTGCATTGATAAGAGCGGGGGCCACGACAAACAACCAGGCTTACCTTTATACTCAATGCAAAAATAAAAGAAAGATAGTCTTAATATATAGAAAGAGATTATAAGTAACATCCCTGGAATAGAGGACTAAAGAGACAATCGTACTAGCCACGTGGAGGAGGAGGATGATCAAGCGGTATACCAGTTCCTACATGGTGACATCATGTAGACATAGATTATGTGTTAGTATGTTTGAATGTATTAAGTATGTAGGATGAAGTGCAACAAGTGATGGTAACATAATTGAAATGCATAAGCATAGGCATGAGTACATATAGCAATATGGCACGCATGGAAGATGATCTAGTAAATCATGCTTATACGGGTCATAAAGTAAGTGTAAGGAGTGACCATTCTTAGTCCAATCTAAGGCCTACCACCCCCATGAATATGCGCATGAGGTATAAACCCCTTCATGAGGTTGATGGAGTACAAACCATCCAACAAGATTGATGGAGTACAAACCCTCTAATAAGGTTGATGGGTATAAACCCTGAAAAAGGTTACCCGAGCCTACCACCCTCCCGAATTAGATAATTGAGGTAACAACCCCTCAACAAGGTTACCCAGGACTACAACCCCCCGAGCTAGGCTTGGTCACCCCCAACACTATAGAGATAATATCATACATATATACACTCCTTTCATCATCATACACCTACATTCCTTTTCATTATAATTTCATTATGAATCCATCACTATTCCATCATCATAAAATCATTCAATTCATAAGATATGCATAACACCTTCAATTCCTCAAGAAACCATAACCAGATATTTTATCAAACACTTAGAGGATACGTAGTAATAGAGTTAAAACATGCAATTCAAGAGTCTTGTTATAAAACATGCAATTCAAGAGTCTTGTTATTTAGGAAAATTTAATATAAACCATCAATAGATACTTGGTAAAACCTCAAGTAATATACATCAAAACCCTTTATCAAATCTCACATTAGACCTTAGATTCATAGTCCAAAACATAGTCAAACAGTCACAATTTTATAAATTCCAATATAGTGTGCAATGATTTTCATAATGATTAAGACACATTTGTAAATCAACTTTCAATCATGAAATTTAGGGAGAACGAAAGCTTGGGCATCATGGGTGAAAGGAACCCACGAAAACCCATATACCTTAGCTTTAGGGATGAACTTGATGAAGATTCGAGATGGAGACTTGAAGCTTGGTTGAATTCCTTAAGATCCAGAGAGGGTTTTGAGACTTCAATTTAGGAGATAAAATATTGGATGAGTGTTTGAATGAGTATTAGGAAACGTCTAGAATAATATGAGGGTGAAATATAGCCATGTATAGGTGATTTCACGCATGGAATACTTAGGCCCAAGACCCAAAAGTCATGGACCTCACAAAAATTAACTGGGCAGAAAATACACCTGTCATGGAATGAAGTTTTCTTCACCATCCCTTGATCCATTCAGGTTGATTAGACGAGAGTGATCACATTGAGTCCTATTAATTATCCCTTATCCCATTCATTACCCCCTTGATCCAGTAAGTAAGAGTTAAGCAAGTTCTAACGTTGGCCATCATTAAAAAGCATTCTAATTGAAGAGATAATTGATACACACATGCACACTTTCCAAGGGTTATGGATTATTTGGATTTTACTTTGTTAGTTCTTCATGGTTCCCACAACCCTAGTTACAGATTTGGCTACTTATGTTCATTGCAGATGAAGAAATCATGTCATAGAATAGCATAATTAAACAATTTCAACAATAAACGGAAGAACACAAATCCAAAATATTCACAAGAAATCACAATGTAATAACTCCAATGTAATATCCAAAGAAATCTCCAAGAACACAACTATAATTACAAGTCATGAAGTCTCAATGTTTTGATTGCTCCCTCTCTCTAGTAAAAACCTAAAAAACATTTTAATAATAAGTGAAAAGCAAATCCTAAAAAAAACAGAAAAACTACAATCGAGAAATCAGAAAATCAAGGTTATGGGCTGTAGATGGAATCACGACTCGTAATTGGCCTTGGTAGACTTTTACTGAACAAAAACTACCTTTCATATACAAACTCCTCCTACAGGCTGTCTTCTAAATTATGGCTCATATGGATGATGTCGCTCAACTCGAATTCTTAAAGGTAGAAGAGGAGGTCATCATCAGCAGAATAACCCAAGTTTAGAGGTTGGGGTCACTCCCAGTGAGAATCATTGTTCAATGCGGAAGTGACTCGTTGTACCAAGTAATTGTAGGATTTAGGGGGTTACAATACTTAAGATGAGAATTCAGCTAAACAATTTCTAAATAACAAAATTAAATACTTATTTAGGAAAGAAATTAGGGATGTGCAAATCTATGGATTGATCTACCAAATGGGTCTAGCTACTTGATTTATTGAGTTGATATTGAGTGAATAGGCTAGGTTGCTTGTAACCCAAATCACCTATGATACATGGGTGTTTCGTATGAATTAGCTAAGAAATCACATGTGGATCGCCGAGGTCACGTTTGGCCTAAGAAGTCTGAACAAAACTACTAATACCTTGGCCATTGAATCCATGACTGTGGAGTTTAACTGAATCCCCGAGAGATTTTCGGCTATTATGTCCATTCCACACTTTAATAGTTCCGGCTAAGGTAACAACTAGGGATCTAAAACAAACCCTAAGTTTTCAACCTTAAAAGTTATAAATTAAACATAGGAATGGATATAAATTCACCAAATCAACTACAGATAAGTCAAGATATCACTAACCTAATAAATAAATCAAAGACTCATATAAAAAATAAACCCCCAACATGGAGGTTTTAGCCACACATGCTAGAAATTAAATATTGAAACCATAAATAGCAGCAGAAGTTATGGGTAAGAAGATTGAGTATGAACCAATTGTTTATCACTAGCCAATCTTCTCCAATTTGATGACCAAAAGCTTCAAAAACCCTAACTTTCCTTGTACTCTGAGAGGAAAGTTCTATGTACTACTACTATAGACTAATTATTCTCATATGGAATGAACAAATGACGTACAATATCCTTTCTAAAATTGTTTATATACACCATGCAAATGTGTGAAAGTTTGTGTTGTGAAATGCCATTCGGCAGTCAAGGTCGATCATCGCCAAGCACTGTAGCGATACACTGAATCTACACTTGATTGCTTTTATATGCAACTTTATAAGGATTGCTCCACTGCAACATTAGGCGATGACTCTTTGCTCTACCTATCCAATTCAATGATACACCAAAATATTCTTCATATAGCCTTTTTATTAGTGCCTTGGGGCTTTGGGTACTGCAATAGTAGGCGATCACTTGTGCACTTCAGTGTATCACCAAGTATGTTGTACGACATTGTTTCTGACAACCATTTGGACTAGATCTATAACCTTTGTTATTAACATAATGTCTTGTGCATGGTTGTGTTGTGCACCAAACTACGGGCTAGAGGCTTTGAGGCATTTAGGAAATGTTTCCCTTCTTCTTACTCTATGTCGTGCTATAGAACTTGAAGTAAGGTTCTTCTCCCCAACTATTGTCCTTTGCCATTCTAGATCATGCCTAACACGAGAGGGAGAAGAGCCCACAAACCTGAGGAGCAACCGACTAATTGGGAGCTTCAGGATGCTCTCAACCCATTTTCCACTCAATTTGACTCCCTGAGCAAGAATATGAAGTTGGATTTTTGATATAACGCATGGATTTTGAGATATATGGAAATTACGATTTCAGGCACTTTCAAGGCACATTTTCGGGCACTTTTAGGGGTCTTTACACTCACCAATTTCAACCCACCAAACTGGTGATCTAACACGTATACCATAATGGGCCTCAAAAGGAGCCGTACTGATACTAGAATGATAGCTACTGTTATAGGCAAACTCAATCAATGGAATATGATCATCCTAACTACCCTTAAGCTCCAATACACAAGCTCAAAGCATACCCTCATGGGTTTGGATACTCCTTTTAGCTTGGCCATCCATTTGAGAGTGGAAAATCGTACTAAGTTTAACCTTTGTACTAAGATCCCTTTGGAAAGATCTCCAAAAATATAAAGTAAATTGAGCCCCACGATCTGCTATGATGGATAAAGGAACCACATGCAATCTTACCAAGTCATGGATGTACAACCTAGCATACTCCTCAATCCCATATGTGGTCTTAACCGGTAGAAAGTGAGCCGATTTCATCATCCTATCAACCACAACCCAAATGAAATCAAAACCCTTTCTAGTCTTGGGCAAACCAACTACTAAGTCCATATTTATCTCTTCCCACTTCAAAGTAGGAACCTCTATGTATTGGGTTAGGCCACCCGGCCTTTGATGTTCAGCTTTTGACTTGTTGAAAACTATGGCAACTGAACACAAAATTTGCAGTATCTTTCTTTATGCCTCCCCACCAATACACCTCTCTTAAATCCCTATACATTTTAGTGGATTTTGGGTGAATAGAATAGGAAGTATCATGAGCCTTATCAAGAATTCTCTCTTTCAATCCATCAACACAGTGCACACACAAGCTCCCTTGGTATCTAAGTGCACTATCTCCCCTTTGGGAGAAAACCTCCACTTTCCCATCACCAACCAAGGCCTTCAATTCTAACAAGGAAGGATCAGCATCTAGCTTAGCTTTCCCTTCCTCAATCAATGAAGATTTAGAACCATCAACAACAACCATACCACCATTACCCACTTCTGCCAACCTAACTCCCAATCTAGCCAAACGATGGATCACCCTAGCCAACTTCTTGTCACTACCATTAACATGAGCTAGGGTACCTATAGACACCCTACTCAAAGCATCCGTGACCATGTTAGCCTTACCCAAATGATAATGCAGACTCATATGCTAGTCTTTAAGGAGTTCTAACAATCTCTTTTGACTCAAGTTAAGATCTTTTTGAGTGAAGGCATATTGGAGGCTCTTATGATTGATGAACACATTAACATGCACCCCATATAAGTAATGACACCAAATCTTTAATGCAAATACCACAACGGGTAGTTCAAGATCATGGTAGGATAGTTCTTTTCATACACCTTGAGTTGCCTAGAAGCATAGGCTACCACCTTACAATTTTGCATTAGAATACAACCTAAACAAACTCTTGAAGCATCACAATGCACAACAAATTCCTCTAGCCCTTCTAGTAGTGACAAAATGAGAGCGGACACAAGCTTATCTTTCAATATATGGAAGCTCCTCTCACACTCATCTATCCACACAAACATGGCCTTCTTTTGAGTAAATTTATTCATGGGAGAAGCAATAAAAGAAAATCCATTCTCAAATATCCAATAATAACTTGCTAAGCCCAAGAAGCTCCTAATATCCGATGGGGTCAATGGTTCAGGCCATTTTCTAATTATATCTATCATTTTAGGATCCACCTTAATACTATCCCCCGACACCACAGGCCCTAGGAAAGCAACATCCTTCAACCAAAATTCACACTTTTCATACTTGGCACATAACTTCTCTTCCCTCAATCTTTGCAACACAACCCTCAAATGAGCCTTATGCTCATCCTCACCACAAAAACAGATCAAAATATCATTAATGAATACCATAACAATTGAATCAAGGTAGTCTTGGATGACCCTATTCATGAGGTCCATGAAGATGCCCAGTGCATTGGTCAACCCAAAAGACATCACAATAAACTAATAATGCCCATACCATGTCCGGAAGGTTGTCTTTAGTATATCACACTCCCTTACGTTCAGATGATGATACTCGAACCAGGGTTAGACCCATTTTCCATTTAATTTGACCCCATGAACAAGAATATAAAGTTAAATTTTTGATATCATGCATATACTTTGAGATATATAGAAATTACGATCCCAGACACTACCGAGGAACTCTTTCGGGAACTCTTTAGGGTCATTTCATCTATCTTGAGATTTGATGAAGGGTTTTGAAGTATATTGTATTATTGTGTTACAACTATTGGTGGGGTGATTTACTTCAAGGTTTCTTGCATGATTTCACTCTCTAATTGCATGATTTTACACTAGCATTGGACACCCACAAAGTGTTTGATGAAATGTTTAGTTATAGTTTCCTGAGGAATTGAATGTCCAATACATGTCTTATGAGTTGAATGACTTTATTATGATGAATAAAATGTATGTATATGATATTCTCCTATATAGTGTTGGAATCTGACCATGCCCTACTCGGGAGTTAAGAGCCCGGGTAACTATGCCGAGGGATTTGTAGCTTGATAACTAGGTTGAGGGGTTTGTACCTCAATCACCATGGGTGATAGGGTGCTATGATCCACTAACCAATCAAGGGATTTGTACCTCAATCACCATGGCTGGCAGGGCACGACGATCTACAAACTATGTTGAGAGGTTTGTACCTTGATAAGCAATTGAGCGGTTTATACCTCAATCACCAAGGGTGTAGGTTGACATGATTCACCAATAAATCAAGGCGTTTGTGCCCTAATAAATTATGAATTCTATAATAATGGTCTCTTCTTGCACATGTATTAGAACTTCTACTTGGGGATGATTTACTTCAAGCATCTTTCATGCATGCCATATTGTTATATGTTACTCATTATCTATGCTTATGCATTTTGATTATGATGCTTATGTCTTATTACATTACATCATACATACATTGTACATTCAAATGTACTGCTACATACTCTATGCCTACATGATATCACCATGTAGTAACTAGAGCCCTACTTGAGTATCTTCCTCCCTGTGGCTAGTACAAATTCTCCCACGCTAGTTAGTGAGTCCTCAATTCCGAGGATGATGTCTTTTGCTCTTATTCTATGTAAGACTCTTTTTCTTTTATTTGTATACTTTGACTATAAGGGTGAGCCCGATTGCTTTCCTTGGCCCCTACTCTTATCTATACAGTAGAGGTGTTGTTAGACATTTATGTGTTGAGCCTTGACACTCTTGCTTTGACGATTATGATATGAAAGTACCACTTTAGTCCCTTTTTCCTTATTTCTACTCTTATTATGTTGTTTAATTATTTTCGCGACTAATGATGTGTAATGATATGTTAAGAGGCTTGTTTAGGGTCCCTTGGGGTTCCCATTTGCTGTGTCACATCTAGGCCCTAGGCTTGGGTCGTGAAAAACTTTGTATCACAGCACTATGTTGTTATTGGTCCTCGGCATCCAACACGCCACATCGATTAGAGTCTTGTTCACGGTTATGTTGTGCACCATAACTATGAGCTGGAGGCTATGAGATATTTTAGTAAATGTTTTCCTTCTTCATGTTCTAAGTCATGCTATAGAGTTTAAGGTTTTTCGCTTAACGATTATTCTTTGCTATGCTGGTTGATCATTCCTAACACAAGACGAAGGAGAGCCTGCACTTTCGAGGAACAATCGGCTCATGGAGAGCTCTGAGATGCTCTCACTATGCTATCACAAGTTGTGGCCAATCCAGAGGCCCAAGCCCCTCATGCTCCTACCCTGGGATCTAGGGTTAGAGACTTCATGAGGATGAATCCACTCAAATTCTGTGTGTCTAAGGTATATGACGACCCTCAAGAGTTCATTAATGAGGTTTACAAGGTATTGGCTATATAGGTGTTAGCTCAAAGGAGAAAGTTGAGTTGACGGTCTACCAAGTGAAAGGGGTAGCACAAAAATGGTTTACTCAATGGAAGGAGGAGAAGGGAATCAATAATGTGGCACTTTTGGAGGAATTCAAGGCGACGTTTCTTAATCGGTTCTTACCTCTTGATCTTAGGGAAGCCAAATTGGTGAAGTTTATGAATTTGAGACAAGGATCCATGAGTGTTAGGGAGTATTCCCTCAAATACAATCAAATCGCTAAATATTCTCCCCATTTGGTTGCCGACCCAAGGTCCACAATGAAAACGTTCATGATGGTCATACCCGATTTGGTGTGCGAGGAATGCTAGTCCGATATTTTGATTAGTAGCATGGATTTGTCCCATTTGATGACCTGTGCCAAACAAATGGAGGAGGAAATATTGAGGAAGAGGAGGAGTAATGAGGCCAAGAGGGCCTTTTTTGAGGGAAAATTCCAAAGTTGAAAAGGTGGTCAGTATCATCAAGGCCAAAGGTGTTCTCATATATCTAATAAGAGGGTTTCCAATGATTTCCCAAGGGCCCAAGGTGTTGGGGTGTAGTTCCCAATGGTGGATGTCCAAAATGTGGTAGGGGTCATACTGGCTCATGCTTGAGGGATATTAATGCTTGTTAAGGTTATGAGGAAGTTGGGCATAACGTGATGGATTGCCCTCGAAATCGCAGCAATGGTAAGGAGGTCCATCCACAAGGTGCTAATGCAATTCCTTTGGGGAGTGGTGCCCGATAAGATGGTGGCCCAAGGAACAATCGGTTCTATGCACTCCAAGGGAGGCAAGGGATTAAGGAGATACCTGATGTCGTTACCAGTATGTTAAAAGTCTTTGATTTTGATGTGTATGCATTGATTTATCTGGGTGCCCCTCTTTCTTTTGTTACCCCTTTTGTTTCCAAAAAGTTTCATGTTGAGATGAATTGTTGTGTGAGTCGTATGAGGTGTATACTCTTATTGGTGCATTTATAGTTGCTATAAAGGTTTATAGAAATTGTCCTATTTGCATTTTGTATAAGATTTTGCCTTATCATGTTGTTGAGTTGGAAATGGTTGATTTTTCTGTCACATTTGGGATGGATTGGTTACATGCATATTATGCCTTTATTGATTATAAAACCTGTAGTGTCAAATTCCAATTCCTAAATCAACCTATTCTTGAGTGGGAGAGTCATGATATGTTGATCAAGAATAGGTTCATGAATTCCTTAATGACTTTCCAAATGACCTTCCCGGTGTTCCTCCCAAAAGAGAAATAGATTTTTGCATAAACCTCCTTCTCGCTACTCAACCATTTAATTAGGTCTAGCCAATCACCTTGGGGTGCACCAGTGTTGTTAGTAAAGAACAAGGATGGGTCCCTTATAGTATGTATTGACTACTAACTTTATAGGGTCACCACAAAGAAGTATCATCTTCCAAGAATTGATGATTTGTTTGACCAACTTCAATGGGCTAGCCACTTCTCTAAGATTGACCTTTGGTCTAGGTATCATCAAGTGAAGGTGAGGGAGTGTGACATTCCCAGGATCGTATTTCAGATTAGATATGGTATTATGAGTTTGTTGTGATGTCCTTTGTGTTGACCAATGAACAGGCTATCTTCATGGATCTTATGAATAAGGTCTTCAAAACCTACATTGATTTATTTGTTATGGTTTTCATTAATGATATTTTGATCTATTCACATAGTGAGGATGAGCATATGGGCCATTTGAGGGTATTGCTATAATGATTGAGGGAAGAGAAGTTGAATGCCAAATATGTAAAATGTGAATTCTTGCTAAATAAGGTTGTCTTTGTAGGTCATGTGGTGTCAAGGGATAGTATTAAGGTGGAATCCGAGAAGGTGGATGTAATTAGGAATTAGCCTAGACTATTGACCCCGTCTGATATTAGGAGCTTCTTGGGCTTCGTGGGAAGGGCTAGAGGGTTTTTTTAGTATTGTAAAGCTTGTAAAGTTGGTTTGGGTTGTGTGTTGATGCAAAATGGTAAGGTGATAGCCTATGCTTCTAGTCAACTCAAACCACATGAAAAGAATTATCCTATCCGTGATCTTGAGTTAGCCATTATGGTCTTTACTTTAAAAATTTCGTGTCACCATTTGTATGGGGTGCATGTTGATGTGTTTCCCGATGATAAGAGTCTCCAATATGTCGTCACTCAAAAGATCTCAACTTGAAGGACTATGATATGAGTGTGCATTATCATCCCAATAAGGCTAATGTGGTGACTGATGCTTTGAGTAGAGTGTCCATGGGTAGCCTAGCACATGTTGATGATGGTGGAAAAAAGGTTGCTAGGGAGGTCCATCGATTGGCTAGTTTTAGAGTTAGGTTGGAAGAGGTTGATAATGGTGGTGGTGTTTTTGTTGATAGTTCTAAATATTCATTTGTTTAAGAGGTGAAAGCTAAGAAAGATCTTGACCCCGCTTTGTTAGAATTGAATGTATTGGTAAACGATAGTAAGGAAGAGGTTTTCTCCAAAGGGGGAGATGGTATACGTAGATACCAAGGTAGGTTATGTGTTCCTTGTCTTGATGTCTTGAGAGAAATGATTCTTGATGAGGCTAATGGTTCTTCCTATTCTATCCATCTCGGGTATACTAAGATGTATAGAGATTTTAGATAGGTGTATTGGTGGGGAGGCATGAAGAGGGACATTGCTAAATTAGTTTCCGGTTGTCATAGTTGCCAACAAGTCAAAGCTAAGAACCAAAGGTCGGGTGGACTAGAACAAGAGATAGAGCTTCCTACTTGGAAATGGGAGGATATTAATATGGATTTTGTGATTAGGTTTCCCAATACTAGAAAGGGTTTTGATTCCATTTGGGTTGTGGTTGATAGGATGACAAATTGGCTCACTTTCTACCGGTTAAGACCACATATAGGGATGTAGATTATGCTAGGTTTTACATTCATGACTTGGTGAGGTTACATCGGGTTCCTTTGTTCATCATATCTATTCGTGGTGCTCAATTTACTTTACATATTTGGAGGTCCTTTCGAAGGGGTCTTGGTACAAGAGTTAAACTTAGCACAGCCTTTCACCTGCAAACGGAAGGCCAAGCCAAAAAAACTATTCAAACACTTGAGAATATGCTTAGGGCTAGTTTATTAGAGCTTAAGGACAGTTGGTATGATGATCTTACATTGATTGAGTTTGCCTATGACAATAGCTATCATTCTAGTATCAGCATGGCCCCTTTTGAGGCTCTTTATTGTAGACGTTCCAAATCGCCAGCTGGGTGGTCTGATGTTGGAGAGGTAGCTTTCTTGGGACCATATCTGGTTATGGAGGCTCTTGATAAGGTTAGGATGATTAGAGAAAGGTTGAAGATGGCCCAAAGTCACCAAAAGTCCTATTCCGATGTGAGGAGAAGGGATCTTGAATTCAAAGTTGGTGATTAGGTCCATTTGAAGGTGTCACCCATGAATGGTGTGGTTTGTATTGGTAAGAAGAGCAAGTTGACTCCAAGATATGTGGGTCCTTGTAGGGTGATGAGGATGATTGGCAAGGTAGCTTATGAGTTGGAATTGCTAGTTAGATGGATTTGGTTCATCTGGTCTTTCATGTATCCATGTTGAGGAAATGTGTGGGAGACCCTAAAGCTATTGTGCCTCTTGATGTTGTGGGTGTTTTTGAAGACAATTTGATTTATAAAGAAGTTCCAGTTCATATTTTGGATAGAAAAGTGAAGAGGTTAAGGAACAAGGATGTGGCTTCCGTTAAGGTTCTTTGGAGGAATCAACAAGTTGAATGTGCTACTTGGGAGGCCTAGGCGAACATGCAAAGGTAATATCCTTACCTTTTCCACTCCACACAAGCTTAAGGTATTAATCTAAGTCCCTATGTGATTTCAAGTCTTAAGTTCATCCCTCATGTCATTGCATACATTCATTTTTAAATTGACAAGTTCATGATGATTTTACATTTATGTTGAGGTTTTTGAAATGATGTTTAAGTGAATTGTTTCATTCTTATTTGGACTGAAATATAATGGTTACATCTCTCATATACCTTTCTTTGACATTTGGGGACGAATTTTCCCAAGGGAAAGATATTGAAATGACCCCAAAAAGTGCCAGAAAATGTGTCTCGGAAGTGCCCGGAATTGTAATTTCTACTTATCTTGAAATCCGTGCATGATATCAAAAATCTAACTTCATATTCTTTATCTGGGGGTCAAATTGAGTGGGAAATGTGTCTAACCCCAATTTTATAGCAAACGAATTGCAATTTCATTTTCCTAAAATTTTGATTTCTAGAATCAATCCGCGACAATGTCGCGATGTGTAACCATCACAAATCTTTGTAAATTTTCCTCCAGGATAGTTCTGCATCGCGAACTTGATGCAGACCTCTATATTTTGTTGCTAGTGATTTTTATCTCAATCCAAGGCTTTTAGGTCTTCGCCCAAGTCTTCTCATGCGTAAAACTACCTATACTTAGCGATATTTCACCTTCATATCATTCAAGACATTCCCCAGTACTCACTCAAACAATTAGACAATATTCAATCTCAAAATTCA
The DNA here is from genome assembly GCA_011800125.2 of Solanum clarkiae. Taxonomy (NCBI): domain Eukaryota; kingdom Viridiplantae; phylum Streptophyta; class Magnoliopsida; order Solanales; family Solanaceae; genus Solanum; species Solanum clarkiae. The sequence continues at coordinate 77,036 of JAABOM020062807.1, read as the reverse complement.
ACTTTCTAAATCTCTTACGGATCATAAGAAATTCACTCAAGCTTCAAGTCTCCATTAAAATAATTATCAAGGAATTATCCAAAAATAAGGTATGTGGGTTTCAACCATTAGGTCCTTTTACCTATGGTGTCCAAGCTTCTTTTTTACCTAAAATGCATATTTGTAAGTTAATTTTACATATGTTTTTTTATTATCAATTTGACTATGAACTATGTTGGGGTTTTACAAAAGACTGGCTGTTTATGCATGTTTTGAGCAACGAATCTTAGGTCTATCTTAAGATTTGATGTAGTGTTTTGATATATATTATGTGATAGTGTTATAAAGTATTGGTGGGATGATTTACTTCAAAATTTCTTGCATGATTTCACTCTTTAATTTCATGGTCTTATACTAGCATTGCACATCACCAAGTTTTTGATAAAATGTCTGATTATGCTTTCTTTAGGAGTTGAAGGTCCAATGCATTTCTTATGACTTGAATGACTTTATGATGATGCATAAAATGTATGTATATGATATTCTCCTATATAGTGTTCCAATTTGACCATGCCCTACTCTGGGGTTAAGAGCCCGGGTAACGATGCCGAGGGGTTTGTACCTTGACAATCGGGTTGAGGGGTCTGTACCTCAATCACCATGGATGGTAGGGTGTGACAATCCACCAACAAATCAAGGGGTTGGTACCCTGGTAACCGAGTTGATAGGTTTGTATCTCAATGACCATGGGTGGTTGGGTGCGACGATCCACCAACCATGTCAAGGGGTTTTTACCTTGGTAACTAATTGAGGGTTTTGTATCTCAATCACCAAGGGTGGTAGGGTGAGATGATCCACTAACCAATCAAGGGGTTTGTAACTTGATAAACCATGAATCCTATAATGATGTTCTTTTCTTGCTCATGTATTATGTTCTACGTAGGCATGATTTACGTCAAGCATCTTCCATGCATACCATATTGTTACATGTTACTCATTAACTATGATAATGCATTTTGATTATGATGCTCATCTCTTGTTGCATTGCATCCTACATACTAAGTATATTCAAATGTTCTAAGGCATACTCTATGCTTACATGAGGTCACCATATTGGAATTGAAGCCCCACTCGAGCACCTTCCTCCTTATGGCTAGTAGAATTCTCACAAGCTAGTTGGTGAGTCCTCCATTCCGATGATGATGTATTTTGCTCTTATACTACACTAAGAATCTCTTTCCTTTATTTGTATGCTTTGACTATGAGATTGAGCCTGGTTGCTTGTCTTGGCCCCTGCTTTTATCTATGTAGTAGAGGTGTTATTGGACATGTATGTATTGAGCTTTGACTCTCTTGTTTTGATGCTTATGATATGAAAGTATCCCTTTAGTCCATTTTTCCCTTATTTCTATTCTTATGATATTGTTTAATTGCTTTTGCAACCAATGATGTGTAATGATATGTTAAGAGGCTTGTTTGGGGTCCCTTCGGGTTCCCCATTCAACATGTCAAGTCTAGGCCCTAGGCTTGGGTCATGACAAACTCTGTATTAGTGCGCTAGGTTGTTAATAGTCGTTGCATCTAACGCACCACGTCAATTAGAGTCTTGTTCAATGTTGTATTGTGCACCACAACTATGAAATAGAGACTATGAGACGTTTTAGGAAATGTTTACCTTCTTCATTTTCTAAGTCGTGCTATAGAGTTGAAGTTGTTCCCCAACGATTGTTCTTTCTTATGGTAGTTGATTGCACCTAACATAAGAGAAAGAAGAGCCCGCACTCCTGAGGAACAACCACCTCATGGTGAGCTCTGGGATGCTCTCACTATGCTAGCATAATTTGTGGCCAAGCAAGGGGCCAAAGACCCTCCTGCTCCTACCCTGGGATCTAGGGCGAGAGACTTTATGAGGATGAACCTACTGGAACTTTATGGGTCTAAGGTAGATAAGGACCCTTAAGATTTCGTTGATGAGGTCTACAAGGTATTGGCTATCACGGGTGTTAGATCGGAGGAGAAAGCTGAGTTGGCGGCCTACCAACTCACAGGGGTAGCACAAATATGTTTTAGTCAGTGGAAGGAGGAGAAGGTAATTAATAATATGGTACTTTTGGAGGAATTCAAGGCTGCTTCTCTTAATCAGTTCTTCCCTCTTGAGCTTAGGAAGCCAAATTGGTGGAATATGCCCTCAAGTTAGATCAGCTCTCTTAATATGCTCCCTACTTTGTTGCCGATCCAAGATCTAAAATGAACAAGTTCGTGATGGTCGTATCTAATTTGGTGAGTGACGAATGCAGGTCCACCATGTTGAATGGTGACATGGATTTGTCTTGTTTGATGACCTATACCGAACAAATGAAGGGGGAAAACTTAAGGAAGAGGAGTAATGAGACTAAGAGGGTCCGTTTTAAGGGAAAAATCTAAAGTCGAAAGGGTAGCCGGTTCCATCAAGGTCAAGGGTCTTCTCATGCATTTAATAAGAGGGTTGCCAATGACTTCCCAAGGGCCCAAGGTGTTGGGGTATGGTTCCTAATGGTGGGTGTCCAAAGTGTGGTAGGGGTCATAGTGGCCCGTGCTTGAGAGATACTAATGCTTGTTATGGTTGTGGGGAAGTTGGGCATAAGTTGATGGATTTCTCTCAAAATGGTAACAAGGGTAAGGAAGTTCATCCACAAGGTGCTAATGCAGTTCATTTGGAGAGAGGTGGCTGACAAAATGGTGCCTCAAGGAACAATCGATTCTATGCACTCCAAGGGAGGCAAGGAGTTGAGGAGGTTCCTAATATCGTCACCAGTATGTTAAAAGTCTTTGATTTTGATGTGTATGCATTGATTTATCCATGTGTCACTCATTCTTTTGTTACCCTTTTTGTTGCCAAAAGTTTCCTGTTGAGACGAATTCTTGTATGAGTCATATAAGATGTCTATTCCTATTGGTGCATCTGTTATTGCTAGAAAGGTTTATAGAAATTATTCCATTTGCATTTTTCATAAGATTTTCCCTTGTGATTATGTTGAGTTTGAAATAGTTGATTTTGATTTCATACTTGGATGGATTAGTTGCATGCATACTATGCCTCTATTGACTGTAGAACCTGTAGGGTCAAATTCCAATTTCCAAATGAACCCATTATTGAGTGTGAAAGTCATGATGTGATGGTCAAGGGTAGGTTCATCTCCTGCATTAAAGCCCGTGTGATCTCTAAGGGGTGTCTCTATCATCTTGTGAGGGCAAGGGATGTGGAGTCCAAGGTCCTTCAGATAGAGTCAATTCCAATTGTAAATGAGTTCCTTGATGTCTTTCCAAATGACCGTCTCGGTGTTCCTCCCTAAAAGGATATAGATTTTGGCATAGACCTACTTTCTGATACTCAACCTTTTTCTGTTCCCCCTTACCATATGGCCCTGGCGGAGATAAAGGAGTTGAAAGAGAAATTGAGGGATTTGTTATAGAAAGGTTTCATTAGGCCTAGACAATAATCTTGGGGTGCACCGGTGTTATTTGTGAAGATGAAGGATGGGCTTATTAGAATGTGTATTGACTACCAACAACTTAATTGGATCACAATAAAGAATAAGCATCCTCTTCCAAGAATTGATAATTTGTTTGACCAACTTCAAGGGGATGGCCACTTTTCCAAGATTGATCTTTGGTCTAGGTATCATCAAGTGAAGGTGAGGGAGTGTGACATTCGTAAGACTGCCTTTCAGACTAGATATGGTCATTTTAAGTTTGTTGTGATGTCCTTTGGGTTGACCAATGCACCGGCTACCTTCATGGTTCTTTTGAATAGGGTCTTCAAAAAATACCTTGATTCGTTTGTGTCGTCTTCATTGATGATATTTTGATCCATTAACATAGTGAGGAGGAGTATGTGGGCCATTTGAGGATAGTGCTTCAAAGATTGAGGGAAGAGAAGTTGTATGCCACGCATGAAAAATGTGAATTTTGGCTAAAAGAGGTTGCCTTTCCAGGATATGTGGTGTCGGGGGATGGTACTAAGGCAGATCCCAAGAAGGTGGATGTAATTAGGAATTGTTTATTGACCCCATCGGATATTAGGTGCTTCTGGACTTAGCGGGTTACTACTGGAGGACTATGAATGAGTTCCATTTTATTGCTTCTCCTATGAACAAGTTGACTCAAAATAAATCAAAATTAGTGTGGACCGATGAGTGTGAGAAGAATTTCAAAACATTGAAAGATAAGCTTGTAACCACTCCTATATTGTCATTACCGAAAGGGATAGAGGGGTTTGTTTTGTAGTGTGATGCTTCTAGAGTTGGTTTGGGTTGTGTGATGATGCAAAATGGTAAGGTGATAACCTATGATTCTAGGCAACTCAAATCACATGAAAAGAATTATCCTACCCATGATCTTGAGTTAGCGGTTGTGGTCTTTGCTTCGAAAATTTGGCATCACCATTTGTATGGGGTGCATGTTGATATGTTCACCAATCATAAGAGTCTTCAATATGTCTTCTCTCAAAAAGATCTCAACTTGAGACAAAGAAGGTGGCTAGAACTACTTATGGACTTTGATACAAGTGTGCATTATCATCCCGATAAGGATAATGTTGTGGCGGATGCTTCGAGTAGGGTGTCCATGGGTAACCTAGCACATGTTGATGATGGTAGAAAAGGGGTGGGTAGGGAGGTCCATCAATTGGCTAGATTGGGAGTTAGGTTGGAAGTGGTTGATAATGGTGGTGTTGTTGATTATGGTTTTAAATCTTCATTGGTTGAGGAGGTGAAAGCTAAAAAAGATCTTGACCATGCTTTGTTAGAATTGAAGGCGTTGGTAAAAGATGGTAAGTTAGAGGTCTTCTACCAAGGGGAGATGGTTACCCTAGATACCAAGCTAGGTAATGTATGGCTTGTGTTGATGGCTTGAGAGAAACGATTCTTGATGAGGCTAATGGTTCTTCCTGTTCTATCCATCTCGGGTATACTAAGATGTATAGAGATTTCAGATAGGTGTATTGGTGGGGAGGCATGAAGAGGGACAATGCTAAATTAGTTTCCGATTGTCATAGTTGCCAACAAGTCAAAGCCAAGAACCAAAGGTCGGGTGGACTAGCACAAGAGATAGAGCTTCCTACTTGGAAGTGGGAGGAGATTAATATGGAATTTATGATTCGGTTTCCCAAGACTATAAAGGGTTTTGATTCCATTTGGGTTGTGGTTGATCGGATGACAAAATTGTCTCACTTTCTACCGGTTAAGACCACATGTGGGGATGTAAATTATGCTACGTTTTACATTCATAACTTGGTAAGGTTGCACCGGGTTCCTTTGTCCATCATATCCGTTCGTGGTGCTCAATTTACTTTACATATTTGGAGGTCCTTTTGAAGGGATCTTGGTACCAGAGTTAAACTTAGCACGGCCTTTCACCTGCAAACGGATGGACAAGCCAAAAAAACTATTCAAACACTTGAGAATATGCTTAGGGCTAGTTTATTAGAGCTTAAGGACAGTTGGTATGATCATCTTACATTGATTGAGTTTGCCTATGACAATAGCTATCATTCTAGCATCAGCATGGCCCCTTTTGAGGCTCTTTATTGTAGACATTCCAAATCGCCGGCTGGGTGGTCTGATGTTGGAGAGGTAGCTTTGTTGGGACCAGATCTGGTTATGGAGGCTCTTGAGAAGGTTAGGATGATTGGAGAAAAGTTAAAGATGGCCCAAAGTCACCAAAAGTCCTATGTCGATGTAAGGAGAAGGGATCTTGAACTTAAAGTTAGTGATTGGGTCTATTTGAAGGTGTCACCCATGAAAAGTGTGGTTCATTTTGGTAAGATGGGAAAGTTGATTCTAAGATATGTCGGTCACCATAGTGTAATGAGGAGGATTCGCAAGGTAGCTTATGAGTTGGAATTGCCTAGTGAGATGGATTTCGTTTATCGGGGTCTTTAATATGTCCATATTGAGGAAATGTGTGGGAGAACCTAATGCTATTTTGCCTCTTGATGTTATGGGTGTTGTTGAACATAATTTGACTTACGAAGAGGTTCTGGTTCGGATTTTTGATAGATAAGTTAAGAGGTTGAGAAACAAGGATGTGACTTTTGTTAGGGTCCTTTGGAGGAATCAACAAGTTGAAAGTGCTACTTGGAAGGCCAAAGCGAACATGCAAAGGAAATATCCCTACCTTTTCCACTCCACTCAAGCTTGACGTATTAATCTAAGTCCCCTATGATATTTTAAGTCTTAAGTTCAACCCTCATGTCATTGCATACATTCATGTTTAAATTGATAAGTTCATGATGATTTTGCACTTATGTGAAGGTTTTTGAAATGATGTTTAAGTGCATCGTTGAAGCCTTATGTGGGCTGAAATTGCCATGGTTACGTCTCTCATATAACTTTCTTTGACATTCGGGAACGAATGTTCCCAAGGAAGAGATATTGAAACGACCCTAAAAAGTTCTCAAAAATGTGCCTTAGAAGTGCCAAGAATCGTAATTTGCATATATCTTAAAATTCGTGCAAGATATCAAAAATCTGACTTTATATTCTTGATCAAGTGTCAAATTGAGAGGGATATGGGTCTAACCACGATTTCAGAGCAAATGAATTGTAATTTAATTTTCCAAAAATTTCTATTTCATGAATCGATCCACGACAATGCCGCGATATGCAGCCATCGTGGAGTTGTGTAAATTTTGTCTCCGTGATAGGTCCGCGTCCCAGACTAGACGTGGACCTATGTATTTAGTTGCTAGTATTTTTATCTTGGTCCAAGGCTTTTAGGTCTTTGGCCCGAGTCTTCCTATGCGTAAAAATATCTATACTTAGTCATATTTCACCTTCATATCATTCAAGACATTCCCCAATATTCACTCAACAACTTAGACAATATTCCATCTCAAAATTCAAGTGTCCAAATCTCTTCTGAATCTTAAGGATTTCACTCAAGCTTAAAGTCTCTATTGAAACCTTCATGAAGGAATTCTCCAAAGTTAAGGTATGTGGGTTTCAATAATTGGGTCATTTCACCTATGATGCCCTAGCTTCCTTTTTACCCAAAATACATGTTTCTAATTTGATTTTACATATGGGGTTTCTATTATGAATTTTACTATGAACTATGTTGGGGTTTTTTAAAAGTGTGGTTGTTTATGCATGTTTTGAGCTTGAAATCTTATATCTATCTTGAGATTTATCGATGGGTTTTGATGTATATTGTGTGATGGTTTTACTAAGTATTTGTGAGATGATTAACTTTAGTTATTTTTTCCATAATTTTACTCTTTAATTGCATAGTTTTACACTAGTATTACACACCCACCAAGTGTTTAATAAAATGTCTGGTTATGGTTTCGTGAGGAACTGAAGGTCCAATGTATGTCTTATGAGTTGTATGACTTTGTTATGATGAAGAAAATGTATGTATACGATATTCTCCTATATAGTGCTGGAATTTGACCATGCCCTACTCAGGGGGTTAAGAGCCTAAGTAACCACACCGAGGGGTTTGTATCTTGAAGACTTCGTTGAGGGGTTTGTACATCAATCACCATAGGTGGTAAGGTGCGATGATCCACCAACCAATCAAGGGATTTATACCTTGGTAACCAGGTAGCGGGGTTTGTGCCTCAGTTAACATGGGAGGTAGGGTGCGAAGATCCATCAACCATGTCGAGGGGTTTGTATCTTGATAATCAAGTAAGGGATTTGTACCTTAATCACCAAGGGTGGTAGCGTGAGACGATCCACCAACCAATCAAGGGTTTGTACCTTGATAAACTATGGATTCTATAATGATGGCCTCTTCTTGCTCATGTATTTTGTTTTACGTAGGCATGATTTATCAAGCATTTTCCATGCATGCCATATTGTTATATGTTACTCATTGCCTATGGTTATGCATTTCGATTATGATGCTTATCTCTTGTTGTATTGCATCCTACATACTTAGTACATTCAAACGTACTAACACATATTATATAACTACATGATTTCACCATGTAGGAACCAAAGCCCCACTAGAGCATCTTCCTCCACATGGCTAATACAAATTCTTTCAAGATAGTTAATGAGTCCTCCATTTGGAGGATGATGTCTTTTGCTCTTACATTTTGCAAAGACTCTCTTTCCTTTATTTGTATGTGTTGATTATGAGGGTGAGCTCGGTTGCTTGTCTTCGCCCCCGCTCTTATCTATGTAGTTGAGCTATCGTTGGACATGTATGTATTTAGCCTTGACTCTCTTGATTTGATGCTTATGATATGAAAGTATTTCTTTAGTCCCTTTTCCATTATTTCTACTCTTATTATGTTGTTTAATTGCTTCCGTGACCAATGATGTGTAATGATATGTTAAGAGGCTTGCTTAGGGTCCCTTCGGGTTCCCTATTTACCATGTCACGTCTAGGCCCTAGGCTTGGGTCATGACATCTTCTTAGGATCCACCATAATGCTATCACCCGACACCACATCCCCTAGAAAAGCATCCTCTTTCAACCGAAACTCACATTTTTCATATTTTGCAAACAACTTCTCGTCTCTCAAGATTTGCTACAGCACCCTCAAGTGATTAATATGATCCTCGTCACTATGGGAATAAATCAAGATATCATCACTAAAGACCACTATGAACATGTCAAGGTATGGTTTAAAGATCTTATTCATGAGATCCATAAATATAGTCGGTGCATTATTCAATCCAAAGGACATAACAACAAACTCAAAGTGCCCATACCTAGTCCAGATAGTCATCTTGGGAATATCAATCTTAGAAAAGTGACCAGCCCCTTGAAGATGATCAAAAAGGTCATCAATCTTTGGTAGAGGGTACTTCTTTATGGTAACCCTATTAAGTTGCTGATAATCAATGTGCATTCTAAGAGAACCATCCTTCTTCACAAATAACACATGTGCAGCCCAAGGTGACTTACTAGGCCTTATGAAACCTTTCTCCAACAAATCTCTCAATTGCTCCTTCAAATCCTTCAATTCCTTTGGGGCCATATGGTAAGGGTGAATGGAAATGGGTTGAGTATTGGGAACGAGCTCTATACCAAAGTCTATTTCCCTTTTGGGAGGAGCAATGGGAAGCTCATCAGGAAAGACATCAAGAAACTAATTGACCACCGGAACTAACTCAATAGGAAGGAATTTGGACTCAACATCCCTAGCCTTCACAAGATGATAAAGGCAACCCTTAGAAACCTTTGGGCTTTATGACAAGAAATAAATCTACCCTTGACCACCACATCACGACTTTTCCACTCAGGAACGGTCTCAATAGGGAATTGGAACTCAACTCTATGAGTTCTACGATCAATAGAAACATAATATGTATGCAACCAATCCATGCTAAGAATGACTTCAATATACATTATATCCAATTCAACAAAATCACAAGTCAAGACTTTATGCAATATAAACGTGAGACAATTTCTATAGACTCTTTTAGAAACAATGGACTCACCAATGGGGGTTGATACTTCATAAGGTTCACATAACAATTCGGGACTAACATGAAGCGTTTTGGCAACAAAAGGAGTAATAAAAGAAAGAGTGGCACCCGGGTCTATCAATGCATAAATATCAAAATTAAAAACCTTTAACATTCCTGTGACGACATCGGGCACCTCATCCACCCCTTATCTTTCTTGAAGAGCATAAAATCTATTTTTCGCCTCTCTTGGCCCTTGCAGCAGTATTTGCACCTTAGCCTTGTGGGTGACCATACAACAACAACAACAACATATCCAGTGAAATCCCACAAGTGGGGTCTGGGGAGGGTAGAATGTAAGCAGACCTTAGCACTACCTCATAAAAGTAGAGAGGTTGTTTCCTGAGAACCCTCGTCTCAAAAACTCCTACGCAGAATAAACTAGATATGATAAAAAGTAAAGGAAAGAGAATAGAAAAAAAGCAACTAATACACTAAGCACATGATAATATGTAATTATGATACAAGTAACACATAAGCAACAAATAATAACAACACATGATATGAAACCCTACTACTCCTCTACCCTACTATACCCCATGACTAGATAACCACCTAATTTTACCAACCGATTAGCCTATTACTCTAATTCGCGACCTCCACTTCTTTTTATCTAAGGTCATGTCCTCAGTGAGCTCCAGTTCTTCCATATCATATTTCATCACCTACCCCCAGTACTTTGTCAGTCTACCTCTACCCCTCCATGTAGCTCCCAAAACCAACCTCTCGCACCTCCTAACAGGAGCAACGGTACCCCTTCACTGCATATGTCAAAACTATCATAGTCTCATTTCCCTCATCTTATCGGCCACCTCTAGCTTCTCCCGAATGGTCTCATTCCTAACCTCGTACTCCTGGTGTGACCACACATCTATCTCAGCATCCTCATCTTTGTAACATGCATCTTCTGAACATGTGCATTTTTAATTGGCCAACACTCTAGCCCATACAACAACGATGGTCTAACCACCACTCTATAAAACTTACATTTGAATTTAGGTGGTATCTTCTTGTCACACAATACTCCAAAGGCAAGCCTCTATTTAGCCCATGCTACCCCAATACGATGTGTGACATCATCATCGATATCGCCACCACTCTGAATGATGGACCCCAAATATTTAAAGTTTTCCCACTTGGGGATACGTTCAATGGCAAGCCTCACATCAAACTTTGCCTCATCCCTCTCAACACTCAATTTGCATTCCAAGGCCTTATGGATGACCATCTCTACCCTTCTTTTAGCATGAGGATAATCAATTACTTTGTGACCCATTTCTCCATAACCAAAACAAGCATTAGAATTCCTCAAACATAGACCACTATGATTCTTTTCAAACCTTGGGCATCTAGGATTTATCATTCCTCCATTACCACCTTTGAATATTGGTTTGGTTACCCTATCATTGGCAAACCTCTTGTAGGAGCATTGGATGACCCTTTTCCTAACTTGTGGCCTTTATGAAACCGACCACCCTTAAATCCTTGGAAATCACCTTCAAAATGAGCCATATTGGACTCACGACTTCTTCTTTTTTCGAACCTTATCCCCCTCTAGTTGCTCGGCACAGGTCATGAGCGGAGACAATTCCATATCTCCTACTAGAATGCAGGTACGGCACTCCTCATTAACAAAGTTAGACACTCCCGACACAAATTTGTTAATTCTTGATCTAGATTCAGCAACCAAGTGTGGAGAATACTTGGATAGCTTATAGATTGAGGGAATACTTCTTCATACTCATGGAACCATTCTTAAAGTTCATAAAATCCATCATCATAGCTCCCTTAGCTCTATAGGAAAGAACCAATTGACAAATTCAGCTTTGAACTCTTCCCAAAGGATAGCATTATCATTCTCCTTCTCCAACTTCTATTGAGTAAACAAAATTTGAGCCACCCCTTTAAGTTGGTAGGCCTCCAATTGACCTATTTACTCCTAATTAACCCCCATGATGGATAGCACCTTATACACCTCTTCTATGAACTCTTGGGGATACTTATTCGTCTTAGATCCATGGAACTCCAGTGGGTTAATTCTTGTGAATTCCTACATCCTCTAAGCCTGAGTGGGAGCATGAGGGGCTTGGGCCCCATAGATAATTTGGTTGGTCATATCATGAGCCAACATTGCAATAGCATCTCGGAACTCATCTTGGACTAACCCTCTACCATGAGGAGCTTGAGGAGCGGGAGGGGCCAGTTGCTCCTCGAGTGGACGAGCTCTGCTTAGTCTCCCTCTTGGAATTGACATGATCTAGAAGTGCAAAGAACATTCGTTAGGGAAAAAATATTACACTTACATCTAAAGCATGATATGGACCATGAAGAAGTGAAATATTTCTTAAAACACCTTGTAGCCTCCTATTCATAGTTGTGGCATACTTAACAGTGATGAATTAGACTCTAATCGACATTGTGTGTTGGATTCTGAGGATCATTATCAACCTATTGCTCTGATACAACATTTGTCATGACCCAAACCTAAGTCCTAGATGTGACATGGTGAATGGGAACCCAAAGGGACCCAAACAAGTCTCTTAGCATATCAATCACATATCCTTGGTCACGAAAGCAAAGTAAACAAAAACAAGAGATATAAATAAAAGGGAAGCGGGACTAAGGGCAAACTTGATACTCATAAAAACACAAAGAGTCAAGCACATAGCATAAGTACATCATAATATCCAATAACACCTCTAACATGGAATGGAGTAGGACCGAGACACTTTCCAGGCTCACAATCAAAGTAACGAACGTTCAACATAAAGAGGTCTCAAAATAGCAAGTTTAATGAAGATAATGATCTTGAACTTGAGGACTCACATAAGCTTGCTTCAATGGATCGTATTAGCCACGTGGAGGATGATCAAATCATGTTCTGGTCTCTATATGGTAATATCATATAGGCATAGAGTATGCATTAGTACGTTTAGATGTACTAAGTATGCGGGATGCAATGCAACAAGACATAGGCCAATATTGTCAAAATGCATAATCATAAGCAATAGATATATAATCTCAATATGGCATGCATCATCATTGTTCAAAATAAAACATTTTCAGATAATTCATGCGACCTCAACCGATATAGAGCAAGTAGCTCCAACTTGGAACCCAAGGTATGACACCCTCTAGGTAAGGTGGAACAACGTGACACTCCCCGGCTAGGTGTGGTCTCATTGCCAAGGCAAACCAAACATCATAACATGACTAGATGGATCCACTAGTATAGATAGGGTAATAATCATAATCCTATGGTGGCACATAGTTTAGAGACAAAATAATTTATATTAAGAACCCTTGAGTCGAGCCCCCATCTTAAGCCTCAATCGGTGCTAACTCAAATCCCACAGAATGCTTAAAATAATCATAACTTGTATAACTTGTAAGAAACATGGAAACATGATATGAGTAGCTCTTGAAACATGCTTGATCTATAATTGTGAGCGTAACTTGAAACATGAGAGTAGATCATAATCATACATGAACCCTTACTTTAACATGAATGACTAACAAGAGGTGAAAGACCTTGAAACAGGATTTAGCTTGTAACTTGCAAAATCATAGATAATTTTCATGAATTAAATAAATACTTGAAAGCCCTTAATCATCATATAGTCACTTGACTTGTAAATCATGAAATACATCATCAATAGCTCGAGTATTCTTGACTTGACATTTTATCAAGCACATGGTAGGTTCATGATACTAGTTCAAAATCATGCAATTCGAGAGTGAAATAAGATCAGAAAACTTAATGCAAATCAACCCAATAACATCTAGAAAAACCCTCATGTAGGGTACCTGGGAATCAATTATAAAGGCTCATGATAATGCATAATTTCATAGCTCAAAACATACATAGTCTAAATAGACAAAGATCATCTCATAGTGTAAGCTTATAGTAGATACTCATGCATAATCAACAGTGCTTTGGTAAAACCCCAACATATTTCATGCTAATAATTCATAGTAAAAGATACCCATAGGTAATACAACTTGAAACATGCAATTATCATAAAAAGGAAGATTGGACTCCATGGGTGAAAGAACCCAATAGATGAAACCCACATACCTCAAACTTGGGTTTTCTTGAGATGAGCTTGAAGGAAACTTAGAGCTCAAAGTGAATCGTTGTGTTCCAAAGTTAAGCTTGAGATTCTTGAATTTGTATGAGATATTTGGTTATGTCTTGGAGAGGTTTTTGTGTGGGCTTTGAGTGACATAAAGTTGAAAAATGGCTAACTATAGGTGATTTCGCGCTTAAGTGGGCATGGGACTATGAAACCGATGCCCTTAGCCGAAATAGAAAAAACCAATGAAAAACTTACACCAGTCCACGTCTGATTCGCGACACGGACCCATCGTGAAGGACAAACTAATGCTGCTCCACACCCCTGGCATGTTGCGGCCAGGGTGTAGATGCTCTACTGAAATCGTAAATTAGCGAAAATTATTTTTTGCTACGAGTCCTCTAAAATCTGGGTTATACTTATTTTCCACACAATTTTACCCCTTGATCGAGAATATGATGTCATAGTTAATATTACGCACGAATTGTGAGATATATGAAAATTATGATTATGGGCATTCCGAAGCACATTTTTGGGCGTTTCAGAACATAAGCTCAATATGGAATATATGCTCAAAAGCATATAGAAACATGCATGAGTTGAGGAAAATAGCCACCAACTTACCTTATAGTATAACATTTTCTGAGAGTATTACCAATACCCCTACCTTAAGACATAGCCTTTTAGGTGGGTAGTATAATATATCCCTTCACTTATGAACAATCTCTTTGGTAGGAACCATCGGAGATTTCATGTTTAAATGGGCACTGGATGAAGTATAAAAAATAGGGAAATGTTACACTGGTCCGCATCCAGTCTGCATCCAAGACGCAAAGCAAAAATAATACTGATCTGCGCCCAGGCCGCGTCGCGCCTGGGGTAGGAAGCTCTCTAGAAATAAAAGATTAGCAAAAATTATTTTTCACTATAGGTCTTTTAAAATCCGAGTTATATCCATTTCCCACTGAATTTTTCCCCTGATCAAGAATATAATGTCGGATGTTCAAAGTCACGCACGGATTTTGAGATATATAGAAATTGTGATTATGGAGCATTTCGAGGCATATGAGGGGCGTTTCAATATCTCCCCCTTGGGAACATCATCCCCAAATGTCAACAAAACATGCATAGCAAATGTAATTAGGAGACTTTCCATCCGACATAAATGCAACAAATACACTTAAACACCATATTTTAAAAAGTTTCAACATGAAGGTCAAAATCACCATAACTTGATACCATGAAGATAAATGCATGCAAAAACGATATGAGGGATGAAACTTAAGACTTGAAATCATAGAAAGGACTTAGTTTGTTATCTTAATCTTAAATGGAGTAAAAGAGGTACAAATATCCTTCTTCGTGTCCGCTCCGGCATCTCAAGTGACACTTTTGACTTGTTGATTCCTCCAAAGGACCTTGATGCATGCTACATACTTGTTCCTTAGCCCCTCATTTTCTGCATGGCATCCATTACCAAATATGGTCCAATTAAAACCATCCCATCATTAAATCTCCCTTAAATCTCTATACATTTTTGTAGAATTGGCATGTATAGTGTAGGACGAATTATGTGCTCCTTTCAAAACCAACCCCATGAAGTCATCAACATCAGACACACATAACCCACCTAGGTACCTAAGCACACCATCTCCCCCTTGGGAGAAAACCCCCCACTTTACTATACTTCACTAAAGCCTTTAAATCTAGAAAGACGGGATTAAGGTCTTGTTTCGACTTGACTTTCTCAATTAAAGATGATTTGGAACCATCAACAACTACTACACCACCATTTTAACTTCACTCAACCTAAACCCCAACCTAGGTAATTGGTGCACTTCTATAGCCTCCTCTTTATTACCTATAATTTACACTTTTCATATTTAGTAATGACCTTTCGTCCCTCAAAATTTGCAACACCACCCTTAAATGATTCACATGACCTTCTCCACTAAGGGAATAAATTAATATATCATCACTAAAGTCCACCACAAACATGTCAAGGTAGGGTTTAAGGACTCTATTCATGAGATCCATAAATATTGTCGGTGCATAAGACTAGTCAAAAGACGTTACCAAAAATTCCAAAATTCCCATACCTAGTTAAAAAAATCGTCTTTGGAATGGCACACTCCGTCCCTCTCACTTGGTGGTATCCAGACTGAAGATCAATCTTAAAAAATGACTTTCCCCTATTGAGAAGGACATCAAGAAACTCATGGACCACCAGAATCGACTCAATAGGAATGACTTTAGACTCAACATTCCTAACCCTTACAAGATGATAAATGCAACCCTTAGAAATCAATTTGGGCCTTAAGACAAGAAATGAATCTACCCTAAACTACCATGTTACAATTTTCCCACTCAACTACGGGTTCATTAAGTAATTGGAATCCAACTTTACGAGTTCTACAATCAATGGAAGCTTGGTATACATATAAGCAATCCACCCCAAGAATAATCTAAAAAATCCACCATGCCAAGTTCAAAAAAACTACAAGACAAGACCTTATGCAAATAAGGACATGGGACAACCCCTATAGACTTTTCTAGCAACAATAAACTCATCAATGGGGGGGCGTAGATATCTATAAGGGCTCCACAACCATTTGGGACATACGTGAAGCTTATTAGCAATGAAAGGAGTAACTTAAGAGAGAATGGAACCCATATCTAATAAAGAATACACATCATAATCATAAACCTTTAACAAACCAGTAGCAACATCTCGTACCTCATCCCCTCCTTTTCTCCCTTGAGGAGCATAGAACCAATTATGTCGTGGAACACCCCCTTATTTTCCTTCCAGAGCCATTTTCTCAACATGTCAACCTTGCACTTGAGTTCGGCCCTCTTTACCCTTATTTTGAGCATGTGGACAATCTGGAATTTGGTGGCCCATCACGACACATCCAAAGCATGCACCTGTGTTTCTCCAACATGTGCCACTATGTTTCCTCCCATATTTTTGGCATTTAGGACGAGTCACCCCATTATCACCTCCTTGGAGCCTTGGGTTAGGCATGTCATCCTTAGTAACCCTCTTGGAGCAATAGAGGATCCTTGGCCTTGAAAGTCGAGACCTTGTTGAAATAGGGCACCCTCAAACTAAGCCCTCATGGACTCCCCACTTCTCCTCTTCCGATGTTTTCCCCCTTAATTTATTTGGAATATATCATGAGCCGAGACATATCCATATCACTTAAAAGCATCACAGCACGACACTCTTCACTTACCAAGTCAGTCACCCCCGACACAAATTTGTTCATCCTTGATCTAGGTTCGGTAACCAATTTAGGAGCATACTTGGAGAGCTTGTTGAACTTGAGGGTATAGTACCTCACACTCATGAAATCTTGTTTAAGATTCAAGAACTCCATCATTTTAGTCTCTGACAACTCAATTGGAAAGAACTTATGAATACGGCCTTGAACTCCTCCCAATTTATAGTATCATGATTTCCCCTCTCCAACTTCGATTGGACAAACAAAATTTGAGCCACCTTTTTAGTTGGTAGGTTGTTGGTTCCGTCTTCTTCTTTGAATTTACCCCCCATGATGGATAGCTCCTTATACACCTCATTTATAAACTCTTAGGGATCTTCCTTCGCCTTGGACCCATGAAACTCCAGAGGGTTCATTCTTGTGCAATCCCTCAACCTTGATGTGGGAGTAGGATCATGAGGAGCTTGAGCCCCTTGGTTTAATTGGCGGGTGTCACGACCCAAGTCTAGGGCCTAAACATTACACGACAAATGGGAAACCTGAAGGACATCAAACAAGCCTCTTGACTTATCAATACGCATCACTAGTCATGGAATGATATAAAAGACATAAAGAATAAGAATAGGCACAAAGAGACTAAGGAGGAAGCTTGCATTACATCATAGTCAAGAAACAAAGAGTCCAAGCTCATGTCATAGATACATAGCATACGCAAAAAATACCTCTACTACATAGATAAGAGCCAGGGCCAAGATAAAGCAACTGGGCTCACCCTTATAATCAAAATAGAACATAAAGAAGAGTGTCTTAATACATAATAAGAGAAACATAAATAAACGTCCCCGGAATAGAGGACTCACCAACTAGCCTGAATAGTACCGAATTAGCTGTGTGGAGGAGGAGGAGGATCTACTTGGGCTCTGGTTCCTACATGGTGATATCATGTAGTTAAGAGTATGCGTTAGTACGTTTAAATGTACTAACTATGTAGAATGCAATGCAACAAAAGATAGGTATCACAATAAAAATGCATAACAATAGGCAATAAACATAATATAACAATATGGCATGTCTGATCAATGCTTAAGTAAAACATGCTAAAGTAACTCATGCTTATAAAGGATATCATATGTGTAGAAGAGACCAAGTTAGAATTCCAAAGTACAAACCCCTTGGTAGGTTGATGATGATCTCACCCATCACCTTGGTGTGAGGTAGAAATCCTTCAACGGGGTTAGTAATGATCTCACCCATCACCCTGGTGTGTGAGGTACAAACTCCTCAACTAGGTTAGTGGCAATCTCACCTACCACCCTGGTATTTGAGATGTTAACCTCTCAACTAGATTACCTGGGCTCCTAGTCCCCCCGGATCAGGCATCGTCTAATACAATACTTTATATTGAATGTACCATATGCACAAGCTCTTTCCATTATCATAACATCATTCATATCATATCTCATGATTTGGACTTTCAATTCTTCAAGAAACCATAATCGGACATTTGAAACACTTAGAGAGTGTGCAATGCTAGTGTAAAACCATGCAATTTAAAAGTGAAATCATGCTAGAAAATTCAATGTAAAACCATCAATCAACACCTTACAACACCCTCAACCAAAATACATCAAACCCCTCATCAAATCTTACAACAGATCTAAGATTTATAGCTCAGAACATAGTAAAACTGTCACAATTTCATAGGCCCATCATAGTGTGCAGAGATATACATAATAGATAAGACCCATGAATAAACCAACTTCAAATCATGCAATTTTTGAGTAAAGAGAGCTTGGGTGTCATGGGTAAAAAGAACCCATGAAGGAAACCCACATACCTTAGCTTTGGAGAAACTCTTGGTGATAGTCAATAATGGAAGCTTGAAGCTTGAAGAAAATCCTTTGATCCAGAAGAGGTTTTGAGACTTGAATTTAGGAGGTAAACGTATGGCCAAGTGTTTGAGTGAGTATTGGGGAATTTTGAGGATGACATAAGGGTGAAATATGGCTAAGTATAGGTAAATATAGGTTTGGTAACACTTAGGCCCAAAATATAAAAGTCTTAGACCGAAGTCAAAACTGAAGAATTGTAACATTAGTGGGCGCCCTTGGCGCGTCGGTACAGGTAACCGAGCAAGATACCCCCCGGTTACTAAGATGCTAGTCAGATAGTATCTAAGTCATCAATCCCAAATCTAGTCAATGAATCCTCTATCTAAGCTGTCTAGATGGTTCCATAACAGACCTATGACTACCTCAAAACAAAATAAACAAGTTTAAAAGTCGGACTCTAAAGCTAGATGAAATAGTATGCATCCCCCGAACCTGAGGAGGATTCACCAATCAGTTGGAATAAGAGAAAGATCTTTAACGGAGTGCCTGTTGATGATCTTTGATGCTTGTCTCTGCATCATAAAAAGATGCAGGCCCAAATGAACGCCAATATGTGAAATGTACGAGTATGCAAAATATCCAAGTGAAATAGATATAGGTAGAATAACAATAACTCAAAAATTCTCAATCAAGATGTCAAATGTCTATCTAAAGCAAGAATAAAGAGTAGAAAATGACCAATCAATACAATCCAAATCAATCCAATTCAATCAAGTCAGAGTACTATCAGTATGAACTTTATCTAGGAGTTTTTCTTATCCGACAATAATCACTTATGAGCTAGTGATTGTACAACAATCTCATTGATATTGCCACTATCATTCAGTACTTGCTAGGGTAATGAATGAATTGATCCATGATGTATCCAATCAACCAAGACCTCTATTATTTCAGGGACCTATCAAGAGAAACACCCGACTTAATGATTTCACCCATCTCTGACGTTTGACAGCATAGTTATTGAGTTTGAGTTGGACTTACTCCTAATAAATTCGGTGTTCAATACTCCTATTAAGATTTAATGCTCATAATATAATCACTCTCAGTCAGTTAGACTCATTGGACATTGTCAACTCAATTCATCACATCAACTATTGACTCTTTTGCATCATTCTAACCCATAATATTCTAGAAAACAAAAGTAGAGTTAAAGCATTTAGGGATTCCATAGGTTCTTTAGGCTCAAATTATACTCATGCATGCTCATTTGAATGAAATATGTAAAAACAATAAGAATTTATTCTAGGGTTTATGTAGTACGACAAAATCATCTATTTCAAGTATTTAATTCATAAAATAGTAATTCATGCAAGATTATCGAGAAATACACTAGAATTTAAGAAAAATCTTCAAAAAACATTCATGGGAGACTCAATTCACACACAACTCCATCAATTCGGGTTATGGGGAACATGGAAGAACATAATCCATGTTTTGGTTAGCCTTACATACCTGGTAATTTTGAGTGTTAGAACATCTTGGGGGAATTCACAAGATTACCTTTAAACCCTAGTCTATTTCTCCCACGAAACCTTGATCTAAGTTGGAGAGGGTGTTTTAGCGTAAAAATATTGAATTGACATGCTTAGCACTTTATTTAGGTGTAAAAACATCAAGTTTAGGCTTTGAAAGGGTGGGAAAAGGCCAAAATAGTCTTTCTTAAAAAGGTGTTAAAAGTCGTGCACATGTTCATCTACGACCCGTAGAAACTTCCATGGCCCCTAGGGACCCTTTCATAAACTTTTGGGAAAATTTTGGAGTCTCTAGATCAATTTCACGAGCTCAATCTACGGCCTGTAAAAGTTTCTACATCTCGTAGATTGATCCGTAAAGTCTGGGACCAAAAAAATGAATTTTCAAGACTTTTTTCCATGATTCAGCAGATGGTCGTACTTTATTCCACGACCTGTATTAGGTTTCATATAACAACTTTGCATCTGGCAGTTTCCAATAGAATTACCATAACTTTTGACTTCGAATTGCAAATGAGGTGAAATTAGTTGCGTTAGAAAGTTAATTCAAAAAACTTTCATTTAGGCCATGGGCTACCTAACCATGTATGTGATAATATAGTTATGATCATTTAAAGTTGACCCTTGCATAATCTAATACTAGAAACTCAATTTATAGGTACATATGAGCTTAGAGTTATGGGGTGCCACAATATCTCCCCCTTGGAATTAGTTGTCCTCAAATGATGAGCAACTAGGAGACCTACCAAGAAGGAACTCAAATACTCGGATATTCGAATATTCATACTCCAGAAATCAACCTCAACTCAGGATTTTGAATTGAAAGACCACTTCTAATGTCATCATTAGGAACGAATATAGTTAAAGACATGCATAATCAAACATACAATCAAGAGGAGATCAACTCAAAGATAAGAACTCAACTCAACAGTAGGAAAGTAATTCAGACAGTACAAATGAATTGTTACCATCAATTTCATTATTAGAAGATACGAATAGGTGAGGGTATATCTAGTCTTCATATCCTCTTTCAGCTTCCCATGTAGCTTCTTCAACAGATTGACACTCCACAACACTTTTATAGAAGCAAGCTCTTTAGTTCTCAACTTGTAAACTTGAAGGTCAAGGACTTGGACTGGGACCTCTTCATAACTCAAACTATCCTTCATTCCAATGCTTTCAACAGGACAAACCAAGGACGGATCTCCCAAAAACTTCTTAAGCATAGAAATGTGAGAGACCGGATAGATGGCTGCCAGCTCTAGTGGAAGCTCCAAATCATAAGTTATGTTTCCCACTCTCTTCATAATTTGGTAGGGATCAATATATCGAGGACTAAACTTCCCCTTCTTCCCAAATCTCATTACACCCTTCATGGGTGATACTTTCAAGTGTACTCAATCATTCACTATGAACTCTAGGTCCCTTCTCCTAATACCTGTGTAGGACTTCTGATGACTCTTTCTGATACTCAACCTCTCTTGAATAATCTTTACCTTTTTCACAGCATGATGTACCAAATCTGGTCCAATCAACCCTTCTTCACCTACCTCGAGCCACCCAATCGATGATCTATATTTTCTAACATAGAGGGCCCCAAAAGGAGCCATTTGGATGCTCATGAAATAGCCCTCATGTGCTTCAGAATACCCTATAATCGTAATTTTCATAAATCTCAAAATCCATGTGTGATTTAAAAAACGTGACTTCATATTATTGATTGGGGGGGGAAAAACTGAGTGGGAAATGGGTATAACCCCGATATTAGAAGACCCATCGCAAAAAATTTCACTAATTTTCAATTTCCAGTAAGCATCCGTGCCCAAGGAGCGATGTGGCTTGGGGACGGATTATTGTTGGATTCTACTTCACATTTGGTCTGCCTCGCGGACTGGACGCGGACCAGTGCAGTTTCCAATTTTCTTGTTCCGTCCAAGGGCTTTTGGGTAATAACTCAATGCCTATTTAAATGTAAAAGATCACTTTCCTTAGTCATTTTTGTCACGATCCAAACTAGGGCCTAGATGTGACACGATGCATGGGGACCCCAAAGGAACCCCAAGTAAGACTCTTAACATATCATTTCATATCTTTGGTTGCAGAAGTAGTTAAACAACAATAAAAGGGTAGAAATAAGGGCATAGGGACTAGGGGAAAACCTTCATTCCATAAAACATCAAGAGAGACAAAGAGAGTCAAGCTTATAGCATCATTACATGCTTGTCTAACAATACCTCTAAACATTGAACTTAACGACGGCCAAGACAAGCAACCAGGCTCACCCTTATAGTCAAAATATATAATAAAGGAAGAGAGTGATAACATATGACATAAGAGCATAAACATTATCCCAGAAATGGAGGACTCACAAAGTAGCTTGAGAGAGAAAGAACGTACTAGACTCGTAGAGGAGGAGGATCAAGTGGGGCTCCAGTTCTGACATGGTAACATCATGTAGGCATATAGTATGTGTTAGTACATTTGAATATGCTAAGCATGTAGGATGCAATGCTAGCAAAGGATAGGCAACATAATCGAAATGCATAATTATAAGCAAAGGATAGGTATAACATCAATATAACATGTATGATCCATGCTTAAGGTAAAACATGCTTATAAATCCTTATCAAGGAATGTAAACAAAATATGGGTACATGCTCAAACCTTTTTTATCAAGCTTCATGAAATAGGCTAAATGGCCCCCACTCGCCTTACGGTATAACCTTTTTAGAGAGTGTTGCCAACACCCTTACCGTATGACATAGTCTTTTTGATAGGTAGTATAAGACGTTCCTACTTTAGGATATAATATTTTGGGTAGGATCCATGATTCATTCTACCTTATGGCATGGCCCTTTCGATAGGATGTCCATACCTTACAATATGATCTTTTTGGTGGAAACCATTGGTCTTTCTACCCTATGGCATGGCCTTCTCGATAAGTTATCCATACCTTATGATATGATCTGTTCGGTAGGAACCATTAGTCATTCTACCTTACGACATGACCTTTTTAGTAGGATGTCCATACTTTATGATATGATCATTTTGGTAGGAACCATTAGTCATTCTACCTTACGGCATGGCCTTTTCGGGAGGAATCATACAACTAGCCTATCAATTATTACACTTAAAGCATCAAGGGAGGACCTTCTCCATTTTCTCAAGAGCACAGCAAACATCGGAACCCAACAATCTACTTGCAACATCATAGGTATTTTTCATGAAAAACAACTCATATAAACATTCCTATTATCATCATAAATTCATTCAACTCATATGCTATGCTTTAGACCTTCAACAACTCAAGAATCCATAATCGGACATTTTATCAAACACTTGGCGGGCATGTAGAGCTAGTATAAAACCATGCAATTCAAAAGTGTTATCATGCTAAAAAATTCAATATCAAACCATCAATAGATACTTGGTAACAGCCTCAAGCAATAAACATCAAAATTCTTCATCAAATCTCACAATAAATCTTAGATTCATAGCTCAAAATATGCTAAAACAATCATAATTTCATGAAATCCCAATATAGTGTGCAGTAAATTTCATAATAAGTAAGACCATGAGTAAATCAACTTTAAGTCATGCTATTTTAGGTATAAGAAAGCTTGGGCCTCATAGTTGAAAGGAACCCAAGAAAGAAACCCACATACATTGACTTTGGAGAATACTTGAAGAAGATTGGAGATGAAAACTTGAAGCTTGAATGAGAACCTTAAGAACCGGATGAGTTTTGGTACTTGAAATTTGGAGCTGGAATAGTGTCTTAAGTGTTTGAGAGAGTATTTGGGAATATCTTGAATGATATGAAGGTGAAATATGTCTAAGTATAAGTATTTTCATGTATGGGAAGGTTTAAGACCAAGACCTAAAAGCAGTGGACCGACTCAACAGAACTGGGAATTTTTAACGCTGAGTCGCGCCCCCAGTGTGTCGTGCCTGGGACGCGAAAACCTCTCTATTTTTCGCCACTTTGAAATTCTGAAATTTGCTATGGTTGCTTTAAAATCGTGATTAGACCATTGCCCACTAAATTTGACCCCTGATCCAGAATATGAAGTCAGATTTCTGAAATAATGTACGAATTTTGAGATATATGAAAATTACGATTCTAGTCACTTACGAGGCACATTTTCGGACACTTTTTGTGGTCATTTCAATTTTCAACCTTGTGAACCTCAAAACCCTCTTACAATTCTCTCCAGAGCATCATCTAATATTCCATTTAAATATAAAGAAATCTCAAGGATCAAATTTGGAATCCAAGAACCCAACTCAAGCCTCAAATATTCCTCCAATTTTCTCCAAGAAACTTCAATGTTTAGGTATGTGGGTTTGATTGTGGGAAACTTCCTTCTCACAAGTCCAACCATTTCTCCTTTCCTACTACATGAAGTTTATGAATCGCTATGGTTATTTATGAACTCTTGAATATGGTACTACTACTATGCATTCTATTATGATTTATTTGTGCATTATCATGAAATAAAGTATTATATGATATTTGTGGATTTATGGATTATTTTTGGGGGTTTTATGAACTCTTGTTTATGATGGTATTAGTATGCATTATACATATATCCTCTATATGGGCATTATACATATATCCTCTGTATGAGCTTTATAAGAAATGATGTTTTATGACAAAATATTGTTGGGATTTGATACTAAGATTGTTCTCGTGCTCCAATCTCCATATTTTGAAAGGTGACGTATACTATCATAATTGGTTGATTAATGATGATTTAAACTAATTATTTTCCCTACATATCTTGTAATATAATATATACATTCTCAAAATATGAGAGTTTTACTACAATATTGGTGGATTGATTTGAATGATTTGAAACGGGGTGACTTACTACTCTTAAAATGCATGATTTTAAGTACATGGACATACGCCCACCGTGTGTTTGATAAAATTACATGATGAGACTTCTTAAGTTGTTGATGGACTATTACATGATTTACAAGCCAAGTGATTTCATGAAGATTAAGGGCTTTCAACCGTGTATTGAGTTCATGAAAAGTATCTACAATTTTACAAGTATCAAGTTGAGCTCTATTTCAAGATTTTAACCTTTTGTGAGCTATTCATATCAAGGCAAGGGATCATGTATGATTATTATTTACTCTCATGTTCAAATTAAGCTCACTAGAAGAGGTCAAGCATGTAATGAGCTACTACGTCATGCTATCATGTCTACTTACAAGTTATTTGTATTATGATTAAAGTATGATTATTTTAAGTATTTCGTGGGATTAAACTTACCACTGATTGAGGCTTAAGATGGGGGCTCGACACAAGGGGTCCTTACATAAAGTCTTTAGTCTCTAAACTATGTGCCACCATGGGATTATAAATTTTACCCTTGCTATACTAGTGGATCCATCTACTTCATGTTATCAAGTTTGGTTTGCCTTGGCAAGTAGACCATACTTCACCGGGGGGTATCTTGCCCGGTTACCTGTACCGAGGGAGTGTCATTCCTTGAATTCTTGATACTATCTAAATACTCTGTTTATCAGGTCCATGAAGGCCGCAGGTTTATTTGTAACCCAAAGTACATTACCTAGAATTCGAAGTGATCATATAGAGTTCGAAAAGTTGTCTTTAGGTTGTCACACTCTCTCACTTTCAATTGGTGATAACCTGATCTGAGGATTATCTTCGAGAAAATAGTAGCACCCTGAAGTTGGTCAAACTAGTCATCAATCCTTGGAAAGAGGTACTTATTCTTGACTTTCACCTTATTTAAATGGCGGTAGTCAATACACATTCTAAGGGAACTATCCTTCTTTCACACGAATAGGACTAGAGTACCCCATGGTAAGACACTTGACCAAATAAAGCCCTTTTCTAGCAAATCTCTCAACTGCTCTTTCAACTTAGCAAGGACAATTCTATATGGCAGAATGGAGATAGGTTAGGTGTCGAGAAAAACATTAATTCCGAAGTCAATCTCCCTATCAGGAGGGACTCCTGGCAGATCCTCATGAAATACTTCAAGAAACTCATTCACAATTGGGACACACTCAAGGGAAGAAGGCTCAACATCACCAGACTTGACTTGCACAAGATGGTAAATACATTATTTTTAAGATTAGATTTCTGGCCTTAGCGATTCACCAACTCAAAGGGGTGGCACAAATATGGTTCACACAATGGAAATAAATGAGGGGGGTTGAAAATGTGGTACCATAGGAGGAGTTCAAGGTGGCCTTTCTTAATAGGTTCTTCCCTCTTGAGCTTAGGGAGGCCAAGATGATGGAGTTTATGAAGTTAAGACAAGGATCTATGAGTGTGAGGGAGTATGTCCTCAATTTCAACCAACTCTCTATATACGCTCCACAATTGGTTACTGACCCAATCTCTAGAATGAACAAGTTCGTGATTGATATGTCCAATTTATTGAATAAGGAGTGCCAGTCTGCTATATTGATTAGAGACATGGATTTGTCCCGCTTGATTACATATTCCAAGCAATTGGAAGGGGAAAAGTTGAGAAGAGGAGTACAGAGGCCAAGAGGTCCCATTTTGATGGTAACTTCCGACCTCCCAAGGGTGGCTAATTTCCTCAAGGCCACAAGTTCCAAAGCCAAGAGTCGCCCAATGCTTCCAATAATAGGTTTGCTAATAACTGGGTGTCAAATCACAGATTCCAAGGAGGTATCGATTGGGTGACAAAGCCTAGATGTCGAAAGTGTGGGAAACGCCATGGTGGCCCGTGTTTGAAGAAGTTTAATGCTTGCTTTAGATGTGGTGGATATGGTCACATAGTTAATGATTGTCCTCATGCTCAACCCGAGTGTAGATATGGCAGTTCTCAAGAGGATCAAGGTGCCAAGGGTATGCTCTGCGATATAATCGATTCTATGCTCTTCAAGAGAGGCAAGGAAGAGATGTGGTACCCGATGTTGCTACCAGTATGTTAAAGGCTTTTCTAGATGTTGTTGTGCATGATTTGATGGTTTCAAAAGTTACTTTTCCTTTCATTATTTCTTTTGTTGCTAGTAGGGTATGATTATGTGAGTCTATCGTTGCTAGAAGCGTTTAAGAGTTGTTCATGTTCTCATTGCATAAGGTCTTGTTTTGTGATTTTTAGTTGAACTTAGCTTGATGTGTTAGAGGTCATGGGGTAGTTTGGGCTACTTGCATAGCATGCTTCCAATGAGTGTAGAACCCGTAAGGTTACAATATGATCGTTAAGAATGGTCGAATTATTTGGTCAATATAATGGATTAGTCACTTCTATAAGCATGATCTTTTTTTCTGGCTTTGTCTCTAAGTGAGGATGAGTGTAGGTTATAATCCTAAGTTTCTTTTCGGTCTAGAGGTGAGCATTTGAGCATTGTCAGAGTTGTTTGATTGATTTATACACTAGCTATGTTTGTGGGTTTCATGAATAGGGTCCTAAAATCCTGCCTTGATGTGTTGGAGATGGCCTCTAGTGGTGAAGCATTGATTTATTTAGAGCTTGTGAATCATTTAGGGGTAGTGTTGCAAGTCTTGGATGATAAAGGGATTGTTTCTAAATATGATAGGTGTGAATGGAAGATAACAAGAAGGTGGTTAGGACTCTTTAAGGATTATAATATGAGTATGCATTATTTTTGTTCGGTAAGGCTAATATTGTGGTCGGTGCTCTAAGTAGCCTAGCATGTGTTGATAATAGTGGTAAGGGGTGACTAGAGATCTATCGATTGGCTAGATTGGGCATTAGGTTGGAGGAAGTTGAGCGTGGTGGTGTAGTATACTTGATGGTTCCAAATCTTCTTTGGTTGAAGAGATCTAGTTTAAGCAAGGCCTTGTTTCCGCCTTACTAGGGTTAGGAGCATTGGGTGAAAAGATGATAGAGTTGAGGTTATCTCCCAAGGGGGATATAGTGGTTTATGGTTGCAAGTGGACTATGTGTGGTTAAGTTTGATAATGAGTTTAATGTTGTGATTCCTCATAAAGTGTAGACGAGGATTGGTAAGGTTGCTTAAAGATTGGAATTACCTAAGATATGGTTATTGTTTGTCCGATTTTTCATGCTTTTAGGTTGGAGGGATGTGGTGGTGACTATAGTGCTATAGAACTCCTAAGATTATGGGTGTTCTGGAGGATAAGTTGCCTTAGGAAGAGGTCCTGGTGGTGGTATTGCATGGAAGGGTTGAAGAAGTTGATTGGAAAGGGTGTAGTGTTCGTCAAGGCCCTTTGGAAGAATCGTCAAGTTGAAAGTGTATCTCGGCGAGCCAGAGCGGGCATGGAAAAGTGATATCCGTACCTTTTTGATTCCATTCAAGCTTATGATGACATGTTGAACCCCTTCATGGGATTTCAAGTCTTATGCTTTAGCTCCTATGTCATTTGCATGCATCCATGTTCATGTTGACAAGTTCATGACGATTTTTGAAACTTATGTTCATATTTTGAAAATGGTGTTTGAAATGTATTGTTGCATTCTTGTTGGGGCTGATTTGTTCATAATTACTCTTTTTATATATGTTTCTTCGACATTCGGGGATGAATGTTCCCAAGGGGGAGATAGTGAAACGCCCCACACTTGCCTAGGAATGCCCCCATTATCGTAATTCCCTTATATCTCAAATCTGTGATATTTAAACACCTCTCCACATAGCTCGGAAAGACCTTATGATGTATTTTCTTTCAATATCTCAAAATCCGTGGAAACAATTTCAACTTCATATTCTTGTTCAGATGGAAAAATTGTGTGGGGAAATGAATACCTATCAAGTATACTTTGTCCATACCAAGAAAAATATTTTTTGGTGAAACTTCGCAAAAATAGTAGTTGTCCACGATAGGTCCGCAACGCAGACCTGATGCAGACTAGTTTAAAAATTTTCGAAAATTGTTCTTTATACTCCAGGGTAATTGGGTAATAAATGTATGCCTGTATACACGAAAATCCCTCATTGTCAAGCCATTTTGAGCCCTAAAAACTAGCCAATAACCTCTTAATTCCTCTCTAATCTTCATCAGATTCTCTATCCATTCTCAAGGTTTTCGAGAATTCTTGTTGGAATTCAAGAAACCAAATAAAGCGCTAAGTCTTCCTCAAGATTCAAAAGTCCCAAAATCATCTGGATCTAAGGATTCATTCAATCTTCAAGCCTTCATTGCAAGTCTTCTTCAAGAAACTCTCTGATGTGAAGGTATCTGCATTTCTTTCATGGGTTCCTTCAACCTATGATACCTAAGCTTCTTTTTACCTAATATTTCATGATTCAAAGTTTATTTACTCATGTGTCTTACTTATTATGAATTTCACCGCACACTATATTGGGGTTTCACGAAAGTGTGATTGTTTTAGAATGTTTTGAGTTATGAATCTAAGATCTATTGTGAGATTTGATGAAGGGTTTTGATGTATATTGCTTGAGGGTGTTACCAAGTAACTATTGATGGTTTTACAATGAATTTTCTAGCATGATTTCACTATTAAATTGCATGGTTTTACACTAGCATTACGCACCTGCAAAGTGTTTGATAAAATCCCTTTTTAAGGATTTTTTAGGTTTCGATGATTTATTGGTTGGTTTATGATCCAAGTGACTCTATGATGATTATGAGCTTTCTAAAGATATGTTTAACTCATCGAAAAGTTGATGATGTTATAAAGTTGGGTTTAAGCCCTTTCTTGAAGTTTTACCTCTTATGCGCCCTTTAATATTGATGTTGATGCACGGGTAATGTTTTATTTTGAACTATTCTTATGTTTGAAGTTGAGCTCACCAATAGAGGTCAAAGATGTTTTAGAGCTACTTGTGTCATGATTCTATGTTTCTCATAAATTACTAAAGTATGATTATTATAAGTATTCTGTGGATTAGACTTAGCACCGATGGATGCAGGGTTTGCTCTCTTTCCTTGAACTATGTGCCACCATAAGACTATTTTATACACTTGCAATACTAGTGGATCCACTTAGTACACTTTCTCTTAACGTTCTTCCCAAAATGGCAGCGTATTCCCGTAGGATAAAGTTCTTAATGAAATCCTTTCCAAAATTCAGTCATGTTCCCATAAGGAAGGTTACTTAATAGGAATGGGGACATGTTCCCATAAGTTTGAAGTATGATTCACCTTGGCAAGAAGACTACCTCGTTACCAGTGAGGGATAATCATCAGGATTCTAAGTTGTAGCTCGCTTGGTCTAATCCTATATCGGTTAAAGTCTCTTCCCACACTTATGTACGATGTTCTATGAAATTGGAATGATTTACAAGCATTTTTTACATAAAGCATTGATCATGCATGCCATTTTGTTATTAAATGTGAATCCATTGCTTGTAATTAGGCATTTTGATTATGATGTCTATCTCTTGTTGCATTGCATTCCACATACTTAGTACATTCAAACGTATTAATGCACACTATACGCTTACGTGATGTCACCATGTAGGAATAGGTGCCCCTATTGATTCTCCTCCTCGTGGCTAGACAGATTATTCAAGTTAGCATTTTGTTTGTCCTCATGTCTGGGGAGAATATCTATCCTCTCTCATGCTTGTGTTTTGACTTTATCTTTTATATTTGGATTACCTATTGTCATTGTTATGAGGGTGAGCCTGGTTGCTTGTTCTAGCCCCCGCTAAGTATCTATGTTTATAGGTGTTTGTGGAAAAGCTGTGTATTATGCTTGATCTTGACTCATCTATGATATTTAAGTACTACTTCCTTTTTATCTCTCTCTCCCTTCGTCCCAATTCCCCTTGTTTATGTTGTCTCTTACTATCATTTTTAAATGCGTCCACAACTAAGGATGTGTAATGATATGCTATATGGATTGTTTGGAGTTTCTTCAGGTTTCCCATTCATCGTTCAAGTCTAGGCCCTAGGATTAGGTCTTTGAACCAAGGTTAAGCTTAGCACGACCTTTCACCCTCAAACGGATGGTCAAGCCGAGAGGACAATTCAAACTATTAAGGATATGCTTAGAGCTTATGTTTTGGAGATTAAGGGTAGTTGGGATGAACATCTTCAACTCATTGAATTTGCTTACAACAATAGATACCACTCACTTATTGGTATGGCTCCCTTTGAAACTCTTTATGGTAGGCATTGTAGATCCCCGGTTGGGTGGTTTGAAGTGGGGGAAACGGCTTTGCTAGGTTCGGATATGGTCATGGAAGCCTTGGAGAAGGTAAGGTTTATTAGGGATAGAGTAGACAAAAATCCTATTCCGATGTGAGGAGAAGAGATCCTAAGTTTAAGTTTGGTGATTGGGTCTATTTGAAATTCTCACCCATGAAGGGTGTGGTCCAATTTAGCAAGAAGGGAAAATTAATCCCAAGGTTTGTGGGTCCTTATAGAGTTTTGAGGAGGATTGGTAAGGTTGCATATGAGTTGGAGTTTCCTATGGATATAGACATCGTAATATCTGGTCTTCCATGTGTCCATATTGAGAAAGTGTGTAGGTGACCGAAGTGCTACAGTTCCCTTGGATGTTGAAGGTGTTATAAAAGATAATTTGACTTATGAGGGGGCCCCAGTGGAGATTTTAGATAGACAAATGAAGAGGTTTAGAAAAAAAGATGTAGCTTCCGTCAAGGTCATTTGGAGGAACTAAAAAGTTGAAAGTGCCACATGGTTAACCGAGGGAGACATGAGAAAGTGATATCTACATCTCTTCCACTCTACTCAAATCCAAGGTACTAATTTAAGTACCCTATATGATTTCAAGTTTTGAGTTTCATCCTTTATGTCATTTTTTTGCATGCATTCATCTTTATGGTAACTAGTTTGTGGTGATTTTTGACATTCTTGTTGAAATTTTTTAAAATAATGTTTAAATGCATTTGTTGCACTCGTGTCAGGCTGAAACCTTCACAATTAATTCTTGTACGCATGTTTCTTTGACATTTAGGGATGAATGTTCCCAAAGGGGAGATACTGAAACTGAAACACCCCAAAAATGTGCTTCGAAAATGCCCATAATCATAATTTTTGTATATCTCAAAATTCATGTGTGATATCAAAAACAAGACTTCAGATTCTCGATCAGGGGGGATAATGAGTGGGGAAGGGGTATAACCCCGATTTTAGAGGACCCGCAAAGAAAAATAACTTTCGCTAATTTTCTCGATTTCCAGTGGATATCTGGGCCGTGGCCTCGATGCATCAAGGATGCAAATTAGTGTTAGTGGAACTTCGTGTCTTCTCCGCGTCGCCCCAAGGGAGTGGACCAGTGTATTGTTTTCCTTAGTTATTCATTTTGGTCCAAAGGATTTGGGGTCATAGCCCCATGCCCACTTATGCGTGAAAACACCCACACTTAGCCATTTTTCAACTCTATATCACTCAAGACCCTCTTAATTTCATCCAAATTCAAGTGTCTCAAGCTTAAGTCTGGATCTCAAGAACTCGATTCAAGCTTCAAGTTCTCTTCAAGTCTACATCAAGGAATCCCCAACTTTAGGTATGTGGGTTTCATCTATTGGGTCCTTTCACCTATGGAGCCCAATGTTCCTTTTTATGAAAATTTCATGTTTTCAAGTTGTATTACCTAAGGGTATATTTTATTATAGACTATGAGTGTAAATTAAGTTGGGGTTTTGTGAAATGTTGATAGATTATGCATTATTATCTATTTCAAACTTATACCATGAATTGGTTTTATCTATTGAGACTATGCATTTTTTGAGCTATGAAACTATGATCTATTATGAGATCTGATGATGGATTTCAATGTACCCTACATGAGGGTTTTGCAATATGTTGGTGGACTGATTTGCGTTGGGTTTTATCATATAATTTCACTCTTGAATTGCATGATTCTAAAGTTTGATAAAACGTCAAGTCAAGAATGCTCAAGTTATTGATGATCTATTACTTGATTTAAAAGTCAAGTTACTTGATGATGATTAAAGGCTTTCAAGCAAGTATCAAATTCATCAAAAATATCTACGATTTTACAAGTGTCAAGTCTAGTCCTATTTCAAGATTTTACCTCTTGTGCGCCATTCATGTTAAAGCAATGGTACATGTATGATTATGATCTATTCTCACGATTCATGTTAGGCTCACCATTTGAGGTCAAGTATGTTTAATACCTACATATATCATGATTCTATGTTTATTACAAGTTATTAAAATTATGATTTTTTCAAGTATTTCGTGGGATTAGACTTAACACCAATGGATTGGATTTCATATCTTCAAGGGATCATACTCCCTTCCTCAAACTATATGCCAACATAAGATTATTTTTTGCCCTTGCTATATTAGTGAATCCATTTAGTGTACTTTATCATGAAATCTACCTCGAAATGGGATGGGTTCCCATAAGGGGGTTACTTATTCAAAATGAATGGGCACCTGTAAGGTGAAGTATGGTTTACCTTGACAAGTGGATCACCTCTTTACCAACATTAGTTGAGGTTTCTTCCCACATGTGTGTCATGTTCTATGCAAGTTGAATGATTCATAAGCATGTTTTAATCTGAGCATTGATCATTCATTTATGCGTTTTGACTATATTGACTTATGTCTTGTTGCATTGTATCCTACATACTTAGTACATTCAAATATACTAACACTTACTTTATGCCTACATGATATCACCATATAGGGACCAGATCTCCTCTGGATCATCCTCCACATGGCTTGTGAGATTATTCAAAGATAAGTTTGGTGAGTCCTCAAGATCGGGGACACTATCTACTTTCTCTTGCTATTTCTAAGACTTGTTGATGTTGTACATTTGACATAATGAGGGTGAGCCCGAATAGTGTCTTAGTCTCCGCTCCATTCTATGTTTGGAGGTGTTGTTGGAATATTCTGTTGTATTTATACTATACGTTTGACTCTTTATGTTTTTTTAATTATCAAAGACTTCCCTTAGTTCCGCTTCCCTTTTATATTATCTCTTGTTGTTGCTGACTTTGCTTCTACGACTAAGGATGTGTGATTGATATGCTAAGAGGCTTGTTTGTATCTTGACCCAACCCTAGGGCCTAGACGTGACATGGCGAATGGGAACCCGAATGGACCCCAAATAAGCCTCTTAGCATACTATTCGCACATCATTGGTCATTAAAGCGACATAAACAACAAGAAGAGATATAAATAAGTGAAGCAATACTAAGGGAAGTCTTGATATTTATAAAATATAAAAGAGTCAAAGCTCAAAGAATAAGTAAATCAATTATTCCAACAACACCTTTAATATAGATTGGAGCGGGGGAGAAGACACTTTTCGGGATCACCCTCATATTATCAAGTATTCAACATAAGGAGATAACAAAAGTAGAGTAGCATAGCTAGTGTCCCCTGACATGAGGACTAACCAAAATTTATCTTCTGAAATTCCAAAATTACCCATATGGAGGATGAACGAGAGGTGTTGTGGTTCCTACATGGTAACATCATGTAGGCATAGAGTATGCGTTAGTACTTTTGAATATACTAAGTATGTAGGATACAATGCAACAAGACATAAGGCAACATAGTCAAAATTCATATTCATAAGTAATGGATAAGTATAATATTATTATGGAATGCATGATCAATGCTTGAAGTAAAACATGCTTGTAAAAGATATAACTTGCAAATATAGATTACATGTTTAGGAAGAGACCATAATCATAGACCAAGAAACTACTACTTGGAATCTACGGCATGTCACCCCTTGGTGAGGTTGTCAAGATATCTACACCTCAACGTGATAGTGCGGGCATGTCAACCCCAGACAAGGTGGTCAAGGTATATACCCCTCAACATGGTAGTAAAGGCATGTCACCCCCTGACAAGGTGGTCATTGTATCTACCCCTCAACATGGTAGTATGAGAAAGTCACCCCCCGACAAGGTGGTCAAGGTATCTATTCCTCGACATGGTAGTGCGGGTATGTCACCCCCTGACAAGTTGGTCAAGGCATGTCACCCCCTCTACAAAGTGATTTGGCATGTTACCCCCAACAAGGTGTGGATAACTTGCAACACTATAGATACTTTTCAAGAATTCAGTACATATATACAATCCCTTAATCATCACAACGTCATTTGAATTATAACACATGTAATAGACCATCTATGTTTTTAAACATAGGGGTCAGGTTGCGTACATCCGACCTCCCCTTACCTCGCAATGGGCGGGAGCCTTTGAGGCATAAAGTGAATGTTGTTGTTGTCATAGACCATCTATAACTTGATAATACTTGTCAAGACATTTTATCAAACACTTGGTGGGTTGTAATGTTAGTTCAAAATTATGCAATTCAAGAGTGAAATAATATGTGAAAACACAATGTAAATCAACCCACTAACACATAGTAAAACCCTCATGTATGATATTTCGAAATCCATCATCAAATCTCATAATGGATTATAGTTTTATAGCTCAAAATATACATAGTCACAATAGACTAAACTAATTCATATATAAGATTGAAATAGACAAACATTCATATTCAATAAAAATTTCATAAAACTAGACATAATTTGTAATCAAAATCAATAATAGAAGATACCTATAGAAAATGCATCTTGAAAACATGCAATTTTCAAAAAAAGGGAGATTGGGCTCCATGGGTGAAAAGATCCAATAGATGAAACCCACATATGTCAAACTTGGGTTTTCTTGATGTAGACTTGAAGGAGACTTGAAGCTTAAAGTGAGTTCTTGAGATCCGAAATTATGCTTGAGACACTTGAATTTGGATGAAATATTTGGTTAAGTGTCAGAGAGGATTTTGAGAGGGTCCTGAGTGTTATATAGTTAAAACAATGACTAAGTATAGGTGTTTTCCGCATATAAGGGCATAGGGCTAAGACCAAATGTATTAGGATAAACAGGAAAAATTAAGGAAGTGCAAACACACCTCCGCAATGTGTCCGCATCGCGGATGCCTACTGTTTACGAAAATTTTAAGAAAATCATTATTTGATACGGGTCTTCTAAAATCTAGGTTATACCCATTTCCTACTCAATTTCCCCTCTAATCGGGAATATGAAGTCATATTTTCAATATAACGCACAAATTTTGAGATATATGGAAATTATGATTATAGGCATTTCCAAGACACATTTTTGGGGCATTTCAATATCTCCCCCTTGGGAACATTCGTCCCCAAATGTCAAAGAAATGTACATAAGAGAAGTAATAATGAAGATGTCAGCCTGACAGGAGTGCAACCAGATGCATTTAATCATCATTTCAAAAAATCTCAACATGAATGTCAAAAATCATCATAAAGTTGTCAACATAAACATGAATGAATGCAAATTGACATAAGGGATGAAACTTAAGACTTGAAATCGTATAGGGAACCTCAACTAGTAGCTTAGGCTCGAGTGGAGTGAAAGAGATATGAATATCACTTTCTCATGTCCACCTCGGCTTCCCATGCGACACTTTCAACTTGTTGGTTCCTCCAAAGGACCTTAACGGAAGTCACATCTTTGTTTCTCAACCTCTTTACTTGTCTATCACAAATCTCCACCGGGACATCCTCGTAAGTCAAGTTGTCCTCTACAATATCCAAAACATCCGAGGACACTATAGCACTAGGGTCACCCATACATTTCCTGAACATGGACAAATGGAAGACCGAATGAACCATAATCATATCAATGGGCAACTCCAACTCATAGGTCACCTTACAAATCCTCCTCAACACTGTATAAGGACCCACAAACCTTGTCCTTAACTTCCCCTTCTTGCAAAGTCGAACCATACTCTTCATGGGAGAAACTTTCATGTAGACCTAATCACCAACCTTAAACTCAAGATCTCTTCTCCTCACATCGGAATAGGAGTTTTGTCTACTTTGGGCAATTTTCAATCTCTCCCTAATCAACCTCACCTTGTCCAAGTCTTCCATTACTGAATCCAGAACTAGCAAATCTATTTACCCTACTTCAAACCACCCTACTAGGGATCTACAATGCCTACCATAGAGAGCTTCAAAACAAGCCTTACCAATGCTCAATTGGTAGCTATTATTCTAAGCAAATGTAATAAGTGGAAGATGTTGATCACAACTACCCACAACTCTAAGCATATCCTCGAGATTTTGGATAATCATCTTAGATTGACCATCCATTTGAGGGTGAAACTCTACGTTAAGCTTAACCTTGGTACCAAGACCTCTTTGGAAAGACCTCCAAAAGTGAGAAGTGAATTGAGCACCATGATCTGAGATGATAGACAAGGGCATCCCGTGCAACCTAACCAACTCATAGATGTACAACTTGGCATAATCTTTGACACTAAATGTATTTTTTGACTGATCAGAAGTGAGCCGACTTTGTCATTTATTCCACAACAACCCAAATAGAATCAAAATGTTTCGTAGTCTTAAGCAACTTAACCAAAACATCCATGTTGATTTCTTCTCACTTCCAAGTAGGAATCTATATATCTTGGGATAGGCCGCCTGGCCTTTGATATTTGGATTTCACTTGATGGTAGTTGTGATATCCGGATATGAATCTAGCAATATCTCTCTTCATACCACCCCACCAATGCACTTCCCTCAAGTCTCTATACATCTTTGTAGAACCGGGGTGAATAGAATTGGAAGAATTATTAGCCTCATCAAAAATCTTCTTTCTCAAGTCACCAATACTAGGCACACAAAATCTTATTTGGCACCTAAAGGCACCATCTCCCTCTTGGGAGAAAACCTCCACTTTACCATCTCTCACCAAGGCCTTCAACTCTAGTAAGGTGGGGCCGAGATCCTATTTTTCCTTTACCTCCTCAATCATAGAAGACTTAGAATTGTCAACAACCACTACACCACCATCATAAACTTCATCCAACCTAACCCCCAATCAACCCAACCGGTGAACCTCTCTAGCCACCTTTTTGCCACTATCATCAACATGTGCTAGGCTACCTATAGACACTCTACTCAGAGCATCGGTCACAACATTAGCTTTGTCAGGGTGATAATGCACACTCATATCATAATCTTTAAGAATCTTGACCACCTTCTTTGTCTTAAGTTATGATCTTTTTTGGTGAACACATATTTTACACTCTTATGATCGGTGAAAACATTAACATGAACCCCATACAAGTAGTGACGAAATTTTTTTAAAGAAAATACCACATCCACTGATTCAAGATCATGGGTGGGATAATTCTCTCATGCACCTTAAGATGTCTAGAGGCATATGCTATCACCTTATCTCTTTGCATGAAAACACACCGCATACCAATTCTTGAGGCATCACAATATACAAAAAGCCCTTCCAACCTTTCCAAGTAGAAATAAGATTGGAGTGGAGACAACCTTATCTTTAAAATTTTGGACACTCTTTTCACACTCATCGGTCCACACTAATTTTTCCTTCTTTTGGGTGAAAATAGTCATAGGTGAAGCAATAGAAGAGAAACTATTTACAAACTTCTGGTAATAACCTGCCAAACCCATAAAACTTCTAATGTCTTATGGAGTCAAAGGTCCATGCCAATTCCTAATCACCTCCATCTTCCTAGGGTCCACCTTAATGCCATCTCCCGACACCATATGCCTTAGGAAAGCAACCGCTTTCAACCAAAACTTATATTTTTCATATTTAGCATAAAACCTATCCTCCCTTAAGATTTGCAACACCTTTTTCAAGTGATCC
Source organism: Solanum clarkiae (assembly GCA_011800125.2). Lineage (NCBI taxonomy): Eukaryota > Viridiplantae > Streptophyta > Magnoliopsida > Solanales > Solanaceae > Solanum > Solanum clarkiae. The sequence continues at coordinate 38,319 of JAABOM020062807.1, read as the reverse complement.
ACAAGCTCCTCGTCACTATGGGAGTAGATCAAGATATCATCAATAGAAACCACCACAAATAAGTCAAGGCATCGTTAAAGACCCTATTCATAAGATCAATAAATAGAGCTGGTGTATTAGCCAACCTAAAGGACATAACGACAAACTGAAAGTGCCCATACCTGGTTTGCAAAGTTGTCATGGGAATGTCACACTCTTTCACATTCACTTGGTGATAGCCGGATCGAAGATCAATCTTAGAAAAGTGACTAGCCCCTTGAAGTCAATCAAAAAGGTCATCAATCCTTTGTAAAGGGTACTTGTTCTTTATAGTGACTTTATTAAGTTATCGGTAATCAATTCACATTCTAAGAGAACCATCCTTTTTCTTCACAAAAAACATTGGTGGACCCTAAGGTGACTTATTAGGCCTTGTAAAACCCTTCTTCAATAAATATCTCAATTGGTCCTTCAACACTTTCAACTTTGCCGGGGCCATCCGGTAATAGGGAATCGAAATGGGTTGGGTATCGGGAAGAAGGTCTATACCGAAGTCTATTTTCCTTTTGGGAGGAACACCGAGAATCTCACTACAAAAGACATCAAGAAACTCATTAACCACCAAAATTGACTCTATAGGAAGGACTTTAGACTAAACATCCCTAATCCACAAAGGATGATAAAGACAACCCTTAGAAATCAACGTTTTGGCTTTAAGGAAATAAATGAATCTCCCCTTGACAACCACATCACGACTTTCCCTCCCAAGTACCGGCTCAGTAGGGAATTGAAATTTGACCCTACGGGTTCTATAATCAATAGAATCATAATATGCATGCAACCAATCCATCCCAAGAGACATCAAAATCCACTATATCTAATTCAACAAAATTACAAGGTAAGATTTTATGCAAAATGTACACGGGTCAATTTATATAGACTCTTTTAGCAGCAATGCACTCACCAACGGGGTAGACACTTCATATGGCTCACACAACAATTCGGGACTACCATGAAGCTTTTTGGCAACAAAAGGAGTAATAAAAGAAAGAGTGGCATCGTGTCTATCAATGCATACATATCAAAATCCAAAACCTTTTAACATACCAGTGACGACATTAGGCACCTCATTCACCCCTTTTGTCCCCTGAAGAGCATAAAATCTATTTTACCTTGGAGCACACCTTTGTTGGCTTCTTCTTCCCTTTGGACCTGCATTTTCACCCTAGCTTTGTGGACGACCATATCTACCTTTGTTGAAATCTCTTATCTTGGAAATATGATTTTGGTTAACTTGTGCCTATTTGAATCTTAATCAACCCGGTACCAGATATTGGTAGTAGCGCCTGAGCACGAGGACAGTCAATCACCTTATGACCCACCTCACCACAACCACGACAAGCGTTAGTGTGCTTCAAACATGGGCCACTATGACTCCTACCACAACTTTGGCATATAGGGTTGTCATTAGAAGACCTTCTATTAGGAGCATTGGAAGGCCCTTGGCCATGGAACTTGTGGCTTTGAGGAAACTGGCCACCCTTGGAAATTTTGAATCAACTTCTAAACAAGCCTTCTTAGATTCACCACTCTTTCTCTTTCTAACCTTTTCACCCTCTTGTTATTTGGCATATGTCATGAGGCAGGACAAATCCATACCACTTATTAGCATGGCAGTATGACACTCCTCATTAACAAAGTCGGGCACACCCGACACAAATTTGTTCATCCTTGACCTTGGCTCGACAACTAATTTTGGGGCATACTTTGAGAGTTGGTTGAACTTGACGGCACACTCCCTCACACTCATAGACCCTTGATTTATATTCATAAATTCCATCATCTTCTCTGTCCATAGTACAATAAGAAAGAACCGATTGAGAAATTCCGCTTTGAACTCTTTCCGAAGGATGACATTATCATTCCCCTTCTCCATTTTCCATTGAGTGAGCCATATTTTAGCAACCCCTTTGAGTTGGTAGCCTACCAACTCTGCTTTTTCCTCTGAATTAACCCCCATAAAGAACAAAATCTTATACACCTCATCAATGAATTCTTGGGGATCCTCATCCACCTTAGAACCACAGAACTCTAGTGGATTCATCCTAGTAAAATCGATCAACCTTGAGGGCGGAGTAGGAGCATGAGGATCTTGGGCCCCTTGGTTGATTTGGTTGGTCATATCATGAGCCAACATGGTAATAGCATTTCGAAACTCATCACGGGCCACTCCCCCATCTTGACGAGCTTGAGGAGCGGGAGGGGCAGGCTGCTCCTCGGGTGAATGGTCTCTCCTTAGTCTTCTTCGTGGAATAGACATGATCTAGAATAACAAAGAACATTAATTAGAGGAGAAAGTCTTACCTTAACTTATACAGCACGACATAGAAGATGAATAAGGGAAACACTTCATAAAATGTCTCATAGCCTCTTACTCATAGTTGTGGTGCACTTCACAACCATGAAGAAGACTCTAATAGATGCGTTGTGCTGGATTCCGACGGCCACTAACAACCTAGTGCTCCAATGACAAGTTTGTCACGACCCAAGCCTAGGGCCTAGATGTGACACAAGCAATGGTAACCCGAAGGGATCCCTAAAAGGGCCTCTTAGTTCACCATTCACATATCCTCAGTCATAGAGGCAAAATAAATAACAACAAGAGATATAAATAAGGGAAGTAGGACTAAGGGAAGTCTTGATATTTATAGAACATAAAAGAGTCAAAGCTCGAAGCATAAGTTTATCAATTATTCCAACAACACCTCTAACATAGATTGGAGCGAGGGCCACGACACTTTCCATGCTCACCCTTATAGTATGAAGTATTCAACATAAGTAGAAATCAAAAGTAGAGTAGCATAGCTAGTATCCCTGGAATTGAGGACTCATTAAAACTTATCTTCCAAAATGCCAAAACTAGCCACGTGAAGGATGATCGAGTGGTGCTCCGGTTCTTACATGGTAACATCACATAGTCATAGAACATACGTTAGTACGTTTGAATATACTAAGTATGTAGGATGCAATGCAATGAGACATAAGGACACATAGTCAAAATAAATAAGCATAAGTAATGGATATGTATAATATCAATATGACATGCATGATCAATGCTAGAAGTAAAACATGCTTGTAAAAGATATAACTTGAAAATATAGATTACATATGCAGGAAGAGATCATAATCATAGACCAAGCGACAACTAAGAATCTATGGCATGTCACCCCCTTGGTGAGGTGGTCAAGGTATCTACCCCTCAATGTGGTAGAATGGGCATGTCACCTCCGACATGGTGGGGAAGGTATCCACCCCTCAACATGGTAATCCAGGCATGTCACCCCCAACAAGGTGGTCATGGCATGTGACCCCCTCAACAAGGTGATTGGGCATGTTCCCCCCCAACAAGGTGTGGTCAGCTTGCAACACTATAGATACATTTCAAGAATTCAATACACACATAAAATCCCTTCATCATCATAAAGCTACTTAACTTATAACCCCCTGTAATAGACCATCAATAACTTGATAATCCTTGTCTAGACATTTTATCAAATACTTGGTGGATGTATAATGCTAATTCAGAATCATGCAATTCAAGAGTGAAATAATATGGGAAAACTCAATGTAAATTAACCCACTAACATATAGTAAAATATTCATGTAAGATACTTCGAAATCTATCATCAAATCTCATAATAGATCATGGTTTTATAGCTCAAAACATGCATAGTCTCAATAGACAAAACCAATTCATTGCATAAGCTTGAAATAGATAATAACATTACATAAAACCCTAACATAATTTGTAATCAAAATCCATAATGGAAGATACCTATAGAAGATATGTCTTGGAAACATGCAATTTTCATAAAAAGCGAGATTGGTCTCCATGGGGGAAAGGACCCAATGGACGAAACCCACATATCTAAAACTTGGGTTTTCTTGACGTAAACTTGAAGGAGACTTGAAGCTTGAAGGGAGTTCTTGAGATCTGCAATTATGGTTGAGACACTTTAATTTGGATGAAATATTCGCTCAAGTGTTGGAGAGGGTTTTGAGAGGGTCTTGAGTGATATAACGTTGAAAATAATTGCTAAGTATATTTGTTTTCACACATATGAGGACATGGGGCCAAGACCCCAATGTCTTAGGACAAACAGAAAAAATTAAGAAAGTGTAAATACTCATCCGCGACAGTCCTGCGTCATCGCGGAGGCATTGCGGATGCCTACTATTTTTAAAAATTTTGTGAATATCGTTTTCACTATGGGTCTTCTAAAATCTCGCTTATATGCATTTTCCACTCAATTTTTCTCTCTGATTAAGAATATGAAGTTTTATTTTTGATATCACACACGAATTTTGAGATATATGGAAATTAGGATTATAGGCATTTTCGAGGCACATGTTTGGGGAATTTCAGTTAGGGACCGTTTCGCTTCCTATTCACCATGTCATGTCTATGCCCTAGGCTTGGGTCATGATAGAAATAGCCCACATGTGCTTTGAAATGCCCTAAAATTATAATTTCCATATATCTCAAAATCTTTGCGTGATTTCGAGAATCTGACTTCATATTCTAGATGAGGAGAAAAAATTGAGTGGGAAATGGGTATAACACGGATTTCAGAAGACCCATTGTGAAAAATAATTTTTGCTAATATTTTGTAATCAAGTGTCTATCCACGCCCTGGCCGTGATATTTGAGGGGTGAGGACTAGTGTAAATGTTGCTCCATGTCTGGTCCGTGTAGCCCAGGGGCGCGAACAAATGTATTACTTTTCTTGATTTTTCTATTTCAGCGAAGGGCATTCAGATCATAGCCTCATGCCAACTTAAACGTGAAATCACCCATACTTAGCTATTTTTCAACTCTATAACTCACAAAACCCTCTCTCAAATATCTCTAAGACTCTATCAATTTTCTCTTTCAAATCTAAGGATTTCAAGCTAGATTGTGGAACTCAAGGACTCATTTTAAGCTCTATTTCTACTTCAAGTTCACCTTAAGGAATTCAAGGTGTAAGGTATATGGTTATTCATCATGGATCCTTTCACCCATACAGTCCAACCTTCATTTTCTATGAATATTGCATGTTTTCAAGCTATATTACCTATGAGTATCTCTTAGTATGAATTATGAGCATAAATTATGTTGGGGTTTTACCAAGTATTGATTGATTATACATGAATGTCTATGTCAAGCTTATTCCATGAATTGATTATATCTATTGAGACTATGCATGTTTTGAGCTATGAAACCATGAACTACTATGAGCTTTTGTGATGGATTTCAAGGTAAGCTACATCAGGGTTTTACTATCATCTTGGTGGGTTAATTTGCACTAAGTTTACTCATTTTGTTTTAATCTCAAATTGCATGATTTTGAACAGGTGTCATGACCCAACCATGTGTTTGATAAAATGACATGGCAAGAATTCTAAGTTATTGTTCACCTATTAAATTTTTTATAAGTCAAGTGACTATATGATTATTAAGGCCTGTCAAGCATGTATTGAGTTCATGAAAAGTATCTATGATGTTACAAGCATCAAGTCAAGCGTAATTTCAAGATTTTTACATCTTATGAGCCATTTCAAGTTAAAGCAAGGGTTCATGTCTTACTATTATTACTCTCTTCAAGTTAGGCTCATTATTAGAGGTCAAGTATGTTTATGAGCTACTTAAGTCATGTTCTTAAAAGCTTGTCATGTTATAATTAGAGTAAAATTATTTCAAGCATTCCGTGGGATTAGGCTTAGCACCGATGGATGGGATGTCAATGTGGACTATCTTCAAGGGTACATACTCCTTTCCTCAAAATATGTGCCAACATATGATTATACTTTACCCTTGCTATTCTAGTGGATCCAGCTAGTGCACGTTATCATGAAATCCTTTCCGAAATAGGTCATGTTTTCATATGAAGGGTTACTTTATATGAAATGAGTCATGTTCCCATAGGGTGTATTATGATTTACCTTGGCAAGTAGACCACCTCTTTACTGATGAGGGGTAATCATCGAGATTCCAAATTATAACTCGCTTGGTCTTACTCATGTCAGTTAAGGTCTCTTTCTACACATGTATGATATACCATACAACTTAAATGATTTACAAGCATGTTTTATTACAAACATTGATCTTTCATGTCATATTTAGGTTATATATCCATTAGATATAATTATCATTTTGAATATATTGGCTTATGTCTTGTTGCATACTATATCAATACTTTATGCCTATATTATTTTAGCATGTAGGGACCGGAGTTCCTTTTTGATCATCTTTCTACTCAAGGCTAGCTCGGTACTTCGGAGAAAGCATTGGCGAGACCTCAAGTCCGAGGAGAATATCTAAATTACTCTGTCTATGTCGAGACGTTTTTTTGTTGAATACTTGTTATTATGAGGGTGAACTCGAAAAGTGTCTTGGCGCATGCTCCATTCCAAGATAGAGGTGTTGTTAGATACCATGATGTATTTATGCCATGATCATGACTCTTTTATTGCTTTTATGAATATCAAGACTTCCCTTAGTCCCATTTCCCTTTTTAAGTATATCTTGCTTATTTTACTTCAGCGACCAAGGATGTGTGATGGATATGCTAAGAGTCTTTTTTGGAGTCCCTTGGGTGTCCCATTCGCTGTGTCACGGCTAGGCCCTGGGCTTGGGTCGTGACATTATCCTTCATTGGAAATCTTTACGAATCCCATCTCTATAACTTGTAGAATGCTCTACCAACCATAGAGATTCTCATAAATCACCAAAAAGTAGCAATCTACTACAATTTAGCCCCAAATCATGGCCATCCTGTCTTCCTGCAAATCTAAACACAAAAACACATAGAACACACAAATATCGCATTGGGAACACATAAAATCCTAAGTTTTAAATATCAAAAGTGTTGTATTTTAATAGAATATCTATATCCAAAGAAGAGTAATATAACAAAATGCCATGAAATTTATGATGTATGAAATACAAAATGCTTATATATGAGTGGATGACACATCGACCGACATATAAGACCAACCAAGCTATTACTTGGAATCCCGATGTTATTCCCACATGAAAAAAAGAGGTGGTCTACTTGCCAAAGGTAAACCACACTTCTCTTTACGAACCTCCCATTTTAGAGAAGTAGCCTTCCTTATAGGTCTCCCATTATGGATAAGACTTTCAAAATTTTATCATATCATATCAATATTGTAACTGCACCTTACGGGAATTTTATTTCGATAAGATTTAACCATATACATATATCTATATTGGCATATAGTTCAAGAAAAGGGAGAGGACCCTTTGGGATAGCCCTAACATCCCCAATCAATCAGTGCTAATTTATGATCCCACAAGAATACATATACGTATACATGATTTCAAAAGAAATACTAGTCATTTCAAATCTCTTCAATGCATAATTGGTCTTGAAATACAAACATCGTTAATTGATTTTATACTTAGGCTCAAATACCAAATCATAATTCGTAACATATTTTCCATGCATAGGAATAGCCTATTCACAATATCCAAATAAGGTGTAAACACCCAATATGCTCAATGAGATAAATATCATAAACATTTATGTGATCACATTCTTTTCATAATCAATATCATATCAAAATCATATATATAAACATAATTGGGCTTAACCCACTTCATAATTTTCATAAAATCCGATGCTCATGAATGAATATGCTATGAATGTGATGAGAATAACATGGGTAGTATGAATTAAAACTTAAATCAACAATATGTTATAGAATTCAAGTAAAGGTATGAGTAAAATTCACATTTAAATCATAATATAGATTACTCATGCACAAATCAAGCTTAAAAAGGGACATGCACATTGATAACTTTATAACTTCAATGTAATTGATCATATTAGGATTTGAATCACTTTAAAACCAATAATAAAATATAGCACATACATCAGTTGAATTAATTAAAGCATAATTCATAAAGTCCATATTAAAGAAAGTAAGATTTCGTGAAATTCAAGTGAAAAAAGTTTGGGTCAAGAATCGAAACCCACATACATTAGCTAATGAAGAAGATTGAAGAAGAAATTTGAAGAAGACTAAGCCTTCCCTTCACTCCCAAGCTTAATTCTCACTAGAGTTCTTTGATAGATGCTTGAGAGAATCTTAAATGTGAGGAATTAATTTTAATTTGAATGAGAGGAATATAGTTTAGGTCATTTGGAGGTCTTAAGATAGCATAGAAAGTCATAAAAAACCCTTAGGAAAAACAAGAATTACAAAAAACTCCTTAATGAAGCAAAATAACATGTCTTGACAGGTGTCTCCTGAGGAAGTATCATAGTCCATACAAGGTTACACGTACCATAAAACCCTCCCGTAATACCTCACTTAGTCAATTCTCATAAAACACTACAACAGACAGGCTTTATGAAAATAGGCATAACTTATTGATTCGAACTTGAAATGAGGTAAACTAGATGTGTTTGAAAGCTAATTTAAAGAGATTCAATTTCATAGATTGTTGTCCACCCAGTTCCTTTTCTGGTAAGAGATATGACTATTTAAAGTTGACTCCTCTATGGGTTATTGTGAAAAGTTTCGCTAATGGAATTCCTTTGGACTTGGATTGATGTAGGATACATATAATGGCCCTATACAACATAAATAAGCTTGAATTGAAAGATTGAAAGTAAGCTTATCTTGATCTTGAAAATTCCATACTTAGAAAAATTTAGCGAAAGTACCCAATGGTTGGTCTCACGGTCTATAACGAGCTATACGGACCATGTACTCCTCTGTACCACCTCATTTGGGAAATTCTTCGCAACAATGTTCCGAGAAGGTGATGCAATCCTGAGAAAATATTCACTCTAAAAGCCATATGAGAGATAATATGGACCGTACCACTTTATAGGGATCGTACTCTTGGCTGCCTACTTCACTTGGTTCTAAAACATTGGAATTTCAAGCCTAAGGCCACCACGGCCCTCCACATGGTCCATGAAGCCTCACATGGCCTGTGTGGGTCCATATATGGTGTTCCTTAGTCTAAAACTCAACTTTAATGATCCAACACCCCACATAAGACAGTCTGTATAGCCTCACATGGATCGTGAAGGCTTCCATGGTACATCACCTTGGTCAACAACTTTCCGAAACCAAATTTCCAAGCTTCACTGAATTCGTACAATGTCTAGGTCCTTCAAGAATTAAGATAGGATGAGATTTGGGTAGGAAGTCCATATCAAAATGTATTTCCCTTTGGGGAAGAACACATGATAACTTATCCAAAAAGACATCAGGAAACTCATTAACAATTGGGATAGACTCAAGAGAAGGAACTTTAGAAGTGTCATCATTGACCCTTTCTAAATGATATATGCATCCTTTAGAGATCATTTCTTTGGCTTTTAGGAAGAAAATGATTTGATCTCTATTTGAAGAATTATTGTCCTCCCACTCAAGAATAGACTCAGTTGGAAATTGAAACTTGACTCTACGAGTTCTAAAATCAATGGAGGGATAGAAGGCATGCAACAAATCCATCGCAAGTATTACATTAAAATCAACCATAGAGAGTTCTACTAAGTCATAAGGGACAAGTTTATGCAAAATGGAAATGGGAAAATTTCCATAGACTCTTCGAGCAACAATGAACTCGCCTACGGAGGTACTTACTTCATAAGGATCGTGAAGGACTTCAGGACATGCATGGAATCTATCTGCAAGAAGAAGAGTTACAAATGACAAATTAGCTCATGGGTCTAATAATACATATCCATCAATATTGTAAACATTCAACATACCGATGATAATATTCGAGGCAACTTCAACCTCTTCTCGGCTATGTAGAGCATAGAAATAGTTTGTCCTCAGGGCGTCTTAAACTTTCCCCCGTTGGACTTGGGGCTTCAATCCTATAATCCTTAGGTTGACGTGTGCGCTCTCCACACTTGAAGCATGTATTCGAACTGGCCAAGCACTCTCTGTTTTGGAGCTTCCCACACTTGGGGCGATTTTGGATTTGAGGATTTAAAGCTACCCCTTTGCCTTTAGTGGACCTAGGAGAAGGAGTGTTGGTAGACCCATGCCTACCTTCTTTTTGGCCCCTTTGGAATTTGTGACCTCCATTCCTTTGGTGAGAATATCCCCGACCATCAACCTGAGTCCGCTTGTACTCCTTTGCTCTTTCTCTTAGATTCTCCTCTTTAATTTGTTTCGTATAGGTCATCAACAAGGAGATATCAATCTCATTCACTAGAATAGTTGTCTGACACTCATTGGACACCAAATGCGATACACCAAAAATGAATTTGCTCATACAAGCCCTTGGATCTGCAGTAATGAAAGTAGCATATTTGGAGAGCTTAGTGAACTTGAGGTCATACAACTTCATACTCGTATGGGCCTTTTTGAGGTTGATAAATTCTTGCACCTTGGCCTCCCTCAACTCTATGAAAAAGAATCGATCTAAAAACATGCACTTGAATCTTCCTGTCCAATTGGACCCGCTCCTCAGCCCCAAGTGATAATCTTCTTAAGTCCCTACTTCCCCATAGTTTATGTAAGGACCCACATGTTTAAATACATAAATGTGCATAAGAAATAAAAATTGAAAATATTTTAAGTATAAATAGAATTCATAAAGTAGTTTATGGCCTATTAAATGGATCATGAGCCATACCTGGTTTCATTGGCCCTAAGGGTAAAATTCGAGTATCTCAAGTTGGGAGGGCCACTAATGCATGAATGTAACCACAAGCTATAGCTTGTGCAAGTGGAATGGTAGGCAGACTTGGTGAGGGAAAAGGGTTTCTAAAGTGTGATACGGGAAAGACAAATCATGGATTGATTGACAATTCATAGGTGGTGTCATGGATTGAGTTTCAAAGAAGGTTTTAGAGGGTCAAAAAGTTAATAGGACGAAACCCTCTTCCCATGATCTGTGGACTAAACCACTAAACCATGACTGATAATAAAGGTTTTGTGGTGTGGTTCGATAGATTTTTAGAAGGAAAAATTCAACATTTCCTAATATTCTAAGTCTATGCTACATCATTAAAGACCTCAAATAAGCCATTTTAAACCTTATAAAACCCTAAGCTACTCCATTCTCATTTATTCAAAAATATCCTTAGTCCTAAACTCCTCCCAAATAACTTCATGCTTCGCTAAGACATTCAAGTAAAAGGTGCAAGCTAGGGCTTTGGATTCTCTTCATCCTCCAATAATGTTTCAATCTTTAATAACACAAAGGTATGTTGGTTTCAATTTTTGGAGACCTTCCCTCCCCAAAGCTCCCTCTTCTTCATCTACTTTCAGGTTATGGGTAACTTATGGTAGTTACATGGGCTCTTTTGTATATTGATATTATGAAGTAATCGATGATGTTTTATCCTTATACACTATTATACAATGAGATGCCATGTGAATTTATGATTTACATGAGGGTTTAATGATTCCTTAACCAAGTTTTACTTTATTTTTGTGGGTTACTTGGAATAATTCTCAAATGATTCAATTTTACCCTCCCACATCATTTACTCTTGAATTACATGATTTTAAGCATATATACATACACACACCATGATTTGATTAAGGCATGAGTCAAGTTTCTTATGTGATGAAAGCCTTGAGGCAAGATATATAAATTATGCATGTTGTGAATATTTAACAAATATAACTTGAGCTCATGAGTATGTTATGAAAGTTATGAATGATATGATTCCCTATATTTGATGCCATGAAACTTTATTATGATGAGAAACTCCAAGATGATATTATAATTTTTCGAGACTATGCATATTAAGACTATTATTACTATTTAAATTCTGGGGGACTGCATCCTCGCACAGAGAGGACCTTGGAAGTGTCCTATTATCCCAAACTATGTGTCTCCACATGTTCATGTTTTTGATTCCCTGTATGGGTACTTACCAAAAAGTTATATCATAAGGTAAAAGATACTTGTGAAACCTACCAAAAAGGGCATATCATAAGGTAAGGGTGTTTGGTAACACTTTCTAATAAGGCTATTCCATAATGTCACGACCCAAACGTAGGGCCTAGATGTGACACGACGAATAGAGAACCCGGAGGGACCCCAAATAAGTCTCTTAGCATATCATTACACATTCTTGGTCACAAAAACAATTAATCAAAATCAAGAGAGATAAAATAGGGGTAAAGGGGCTAAGGGAGTCTTTTGTAACAGGAAAGCATTCAAGAGTCAAGAGGAGACAAACTCAAAGCATCATTACATAAATTGTCCAACAACACATCTAACTTATATTTGAGGAGGGCACAAGACAACTTTTCGGGCTCACCCTCATAGTCATAAGCATACAACAAAAGAAAGAGAGTCTTTGAATAACATTAGATCAAAAGGTATCGCCGTCGGAGTTGAGGACTCACCAACTTGTTTCAGACATAGTACTAGCCACGTGGAGTAGGAAGATGATCAAGTGGCACTCTAGTTCCTACAATGTTACATCATGTAGGTATAGAGTATGCGTTTGTACGTTTGAATGTACTAAGTATGTAGGATGCAATGCAACAACAAATAGGCAATATAGGCAAAATGCAATACCATAAGCAATAGATAGAATAATAACAACATGACATGCATGAATGAAGCTTGAAGTAAGACATGCTTATATCTAACATACTACACGTGTAAGAAGAGACAACCATCACAAACCAAGCAAACTTAGTACTTGGAATCTAAGGTAGACACCCCTTGGAAGTGATTGAGGAATCAACCCCTTAATTGGTTGATGGTTGTTACACCCTACTAATGACATTCATTCTACAATAAGAAAGCGGTCGTTGTGAGCAATTAACCTAACCAGAGGTTACGATCTAATCCATAGAGAATACAGGGCTTTACGAAAATAATTCACTATCAATCATTTCAAGAATCGATTACTAAAATCTCTATATAGGGGTTTTTTCTTTATAATTAAAAAATATAAATAGAAAATGAACTAGCTATGCAGGAAGACACTCAAATTTAAGGACAACTTGGGATTGTTCCCCATGATTCGTTGACTCAATTACCCTAGACAATATAAAACTAATTGGGAATTCGCATGTAGGGTGATATCTTAGGTTTTTTCACCCCTTTTGTGAAGGTGAAGGTCGAATTTCACCATGGCGATCGGCAACCATGGTGTGCCAACTAACCGTTACCCATTGTCCCAATCAACCTACCATTGGTCAGGTTAGATTGATTAGACAAGAATACATTAATCGAATCTTGTCATTTACTTTTCTTTTCCTATTCGTCACTACCTTAGTCAGGATCATGATAGTAGGTGGGGTTTTGTATTGGCCACCACCAAACAACACTCAAAATGATGGGGAAATAAACAATACATGCAAAACCCTAATCAAGGAAATGCACAATGTCAAGGTTATTTCAAGTCAACTACTCATGGTTCCCACAATCCCAAGTTGCGGGTGCTTAGCTACTCATGACTATGGAAAAATCAACAACAATGTAAATAAAAGACATAATTGAGAGTTTTATCCAAAAGAGTGAAGAATAGGCAGACCACAAGTTGTAAACCACAAGCTTGGATTAATGGAAGGTGAGTAAAATGTGAGTTGTGCAATCCCTAAAAGTGGGTCTTTAAATTAAAAAGGAGAATCTACACTAAAACTTAGAAAAACCTTAAGACTATTCAAGGAAGAATATTCAAAGAGTTCTATGCTATATTCAATGTATCAACCACCCACCAGAAACAACCTAACATAAAATATTTATAGCATTTATAACTTATCCCTAAAAATTAAATAGAAAAGATAGCTGGAAACAGGATCTTTGCACACGTATGACTCGTAGGGTGACCCATGAGTTGTAGTCAGGGTTTCGTAATAGGAACTTTGTATTTCAGACTTGACTATTATGACCTACTAGTATATGTCTTTAATTTTGCAACGACTCACATGCTCCTCTCATAGTTCAGGCCTTCAGTCCTTGGTCCAAAATTTTGGCTCTCTGTTTCTTTCTACGAACCCATCTATACGGGTCGTAGGAAGGCCTTTAGTTGTTAGTCCAAAATTTTGGCTCTCTGTTTCTTGCTACGAACCCAACTATACGAGTCGTAGGAAGACCTACGACTTGTAGAGTGGCCTCGTAGGGCTAATCTCCTCTTAGAAGATTTTTTATTTTTGCTCTTTGTTTCTTGCTACGTGATCACCCTACGACTCATAGCTTGGGATATGAGTCATAGGAAGGCTCGTATGTCCTACACTTCAGGAAAATCTGCAACTTTCTCTCAAAATCATACCAACATAACTTTTCTGCAATAACAACACAAACTCATAAAAACCATAAACAATCGCATTGAGCACTCACAAAATTTCTTGTTTTTGGAATTAAATGTATTGTATTTTGATAGCATATCAACACCCTACAAAATTCCTTGTTTTAGGCATCAAATGTGTTGTATATTGATAGCATATCAACACCCTCTACATAGAACTATTCCTTGTCCTCAAGCGACGAATCAATTTAATCAGACGATGAGAAACACATAGTAGCTACTCTAATGGCATATAAATCATTTACTCTAATTCTGGTAGCCAACTCTCATTATCAAATCAAGATTGCAAAGCTACTCAGTAAAGCAAAACACAAAGATGTATCCACAAAACCAACTATGACAAGTGAAGGAGTATCAACCATCCACAATCACTAGGTTGGTCATATGCCAATTATGCAGTGCAAATGCCCTCACAGAAAAGAAGTCCCTCTTTCTCACTCAAAGTGCATTAAAAATCAGGGACTTTGCAAGCATTCTCACTCTCACAACTGAAATTCATGCAACATGACTAACACCATAGGCTTGCCTTTATACTCAATTCCGGACTGATGACAAAGGGATTTAGATCACTTTAGGACTTAATAGCTTGTAGCATAGGCTCATGAGGCTTTGGTATGGAATTTAAGCAAGTAGTGACTAAAAGCTATCCTTGAACCATGTTTTTCACCACTCTTACCTCTATAACTCAACCATTTTTATTAAATTCATCCTTATTCTTCCTTTTCAAGATTTTCCCAGGTGTTTTTCTTCTCTTTTTCAGCTGTGCCTCAATTTTAAACTCGTTTTTGCATTCTTCTTCAATCTAAGGCAATTTTTCTTTTCTTTTCTTTCACCTGACACATGACTTCCTCATTTCTTTCTTTCTTTCAAAACTAACCACCTCATTTTCATTACTTTCCCACAACAAGGGCCACCCTTAACTTAGGCTTTTAGCTTGAGGTGAAGTACACAATATCTATTCCCCAAACCAGGGCTACAATCATAACCACCCTCAACTTAGGCTTTTAGCCTCAATCAAGGTTCACATGTTCAAGGATAGACCAGGGCCAATATCAAGGTATTTTCATAAAACAAGGCTAGGCCGGCTAGTTGTCAAGAAAGAGTGGGTACTTGAAAAGCTCAAACAATTTGAACAAGGGATAGACTATCACATTTTGTATGTTATTTAGGAAAAAGTGGACTTTACTAAAAGAATAAAGGCCTAAGATCCCTTCCAAATCAACCACATCACTAGACTAATCTTATAGTACTGAGGCAAGTTCTGAGTCCACACATAACACATGAATGCGTCAAAATAATCTCACACACATGGCATCGCATGCACAATCAAGTATAGACTCATAGGTCATGCTTCAAGCGTCAGCTTTCCTACTCATTATCAGAACAAACATTGCTAGATAGTCACATGCATGATTTCACTAATAACCAACAATCTCAAAAATTTTGAGGGTATCGAATTTTTAAAACGTTCAAAAAAACATTTAAAATATATATATAACAAAAGATCATAACCATTGTACATTTACACATTATCTACAGTACCTAAACATGCTGGTTCAACAGAAATTAAAACATCCATAAGGAAAATGAAGCATGGCAAAAAAATCATGGGATTAAAAAATAGGGGAAGTTGTGGACCTGAGGATACTTAAACTTCATCCTAATCCATAACTTCCCACATCCCACCAAAATGGACTACTTTTTCCTCAAAGTAAAATCACATACTAAAAAAAAATATCCAAAACATATATATATATATATATATATATATATATATTAAAAAGCAACATTTCAAAACCAAACATTCAAACATGATTAAAAACTACATTAGAAACAAAATATTTGAATGTATCTAAAAGTAATAAAAAGAATATATTGTTTAACAAAATGAAAAAAGTCTCCATAAATAGCAAGTAAGGGCTGGGCTCAAAATACTAAACACTTGGTGCTCAAGCATCAACATCTCCTAGTCCTGGGGGCCTTGAGCCATGTTTTCCTCCTCAATAGTCTGGGCTGCAACTGCATGTGAACTACTCTGTCCCTGTGTTATCCGCTACTCCCGATCTCTCTGTATAGCTGCTAGAGCTAGGGACTCCTGTACCACATCATTCGGTATCAACTTCTCCTCCAGTGTTGCCACCTCATCATCAGGTCTGGGCCTCTTCTAGCTCACCGTTGGTTGTCCGTTTCGAGGGGCCTCTTTCCATGGGCATATGGGCGGTCCTAACATAAGTTAAATATATCATCACCATCCAGTGCCACCTCTGGGATTGGTATCGCGGCCGCTAACGTTTTAAACAACTCGTCCTTA
This sequence comes from Solanum clarkiae, assembly GCA_011800125.2. Taxonomy (NCBI): domain Eukaryota; kingdom Viridiplantae; phylum Streptophyta; class Magnoliopsida; order Solanales; family Solanaceae; genus Solanum; species Solanum clarkiae. The sequence continues at coordinate 21,705 of JAABOM020062807.1, read as the reverse complement.
AACTTGGCCAACTTCTCCATCGTAGCACTCATTTCAGCAGGCCTGGCATCTGCGAGCCTTTTTTGGACCTGATCCTCGAAGCCATTTACTCTGACATCCACTGCTCTGACTCTCTCATCTATCAATTCACGAGAGAATGCCTTGGCCCTCTCCTCTGAGTCTTGGAGTATCTAACGGACCTATGGTCTGATCTGGCTCACTAAGATCTACAACTTGAACTCTGTTGTGGCAACCTTGCGCACCAACGACTGAAAAGCAGTAACAGATATAAGATAATCAACCTGTGTAGTAGAAGGTGTTGATACAGTGTACTGGATATTGGCATTGTCACAATTTCAGTGGCTAGAGAAGGCTCTATATTAGCTGGAGTAGTGCTGGTGGTGGCTGGAGTAAGGTCCTGAGTTTGGGGCTCAATGGGGAATAGCTCTGGATGGGATGAGAAGCTGCTCACTATAGGGCCACCCGGTTTTTATCAGCCTTGATCATGCTGAGATCCATGGTGCGTAAAGCCCCTTAATATGGGTCCAAATGGAGAGAAACATATACCCTGGCTGCATTGCATAATCTATGTATCAAGATGGGAAAAGGCAATACAGTCTGGGTGAGGATTGCTGATCATGAACATGCTCCGCCAGAATACGAGCCCAGTCAATCTCATAGCCAGCCATAATGCTAGCTAATAGCATAGTTCTTACTAATGTGATCACATTATCCGTAAATGTGGGTCTAATTTGCCAACGGATAATGAACCATCAAAAGTTTTCCCGAAAAGAGAGGTGGGACTTCATAATAGGATCGGTATGGTTAGTGACCCACGCAGGCTCGACGCTTGCCTTGCAAATCTGACTACTATCCACCTTAGGAGCTCTGCTTTCAACCCAATATCCTTACATTCACTGCCTTGCTCATCTTCACAATCTGAATATCATATTCAGTAGTGGTATGGGGTGCTCTATAGTTTGGCCCAAACTAGATCCTTTTGATAGTCTCTTATAAAATGTCAACAGTCTCATCCAAAACTAAAACCTCACGCAACCATGGATGCTCAATTGCCTTCTTGTTTTTGGGAAGGTCCCTACGTATAGTAGCATAATAGGATGTGTAGAACTCTCTGACTAAATATGGGGCGGACTTTCCTAAATTTTGTGAAAGCCACCCTAACCCATGGAGATCAATCTCAGCCTCCAAGTTCGGCAAATTGCTCATCCCTGAGTCCTTGAGCATTGACTCCTCGTGAAATTGCCGAACCAGCTTCCCTCGACCTTTTAGTTCCATCCCTTGATCATGAATCTACTTCATGCCTGGTACACACTATCTCGTGTTTTGGGGATCCGTGGACGTGGCAGTATAAGTAGGATCAACTGGTTGTTGGGGTGCAGTTTCCTCAGGCAAGGTCTGTGATGCTTCAATATAGTCTGACTCAGAAAGTGAGAGGCCATCATCCGATCCTTCTTCATTACCCTCCTCTTCAGACTGGGAGGGACTAGTGACTTCTATAGGTATTAGTGCAGCGCAGGATTACGTCTGAGGGATATTTTTCGTAGGGTCTATCCAGACTCTGTAGACTTCTACAGATCCCTCAGTTTGCTTATCACCTGATGGGTCATCTGTTAATCTTCATCCCAAAGGTTTAACAACTTCTTTTCTAGCCTTGGGAGCCATATAACCTGAAATTTCAACACCAAAAATACATTGTGACCACCATCGTGTTTGAATCAGATAGGAACTTTAAAGACAAATTAATAAGAGAAACCAAAATAATAAAAGAAAACATAAATACAGGGCATTGAATCAGTTGCAGATTTGTAAGTACGAGGAACAGGTACGACCCATAGAGTTTCCTACGAGCTGTAAATAGCCTCGTAGTGCTAAGGTGCCTAAAAAATGACATTGTGATCACAAAACAAGCCTCATGTACGACTCGTATCATAGTGGAAAATAGAATAAAAAATAAATTAGGGAAGGTCCTACGAGTCCCATACTATGAGTTGTAGCAGACACTAAGAGATGTAGGTGGCTCTCATATGCTAAGTGTCATTAAATCACAGGTGATTGTTGCCTCCTACTAGCGTCCATTACGGCTCATAGGGCATCTCACGATTTGTAGGAAGACCTCATAGCTGGGAACAACAACCACCTATGGTGCCTGTAACCTTCCCACAAGAGTCAAACCCATTCAACTAACAAAATTAAATAGCATCGAAGCAGTACATCATCACAGACACACAATCAAACCCCAAAATGAATCAAGTTGACTCATTCAATGATTACCCCATAATCAAACAACAATCCCCTATTACTTTCAAGATATACCAAATATTAACTAGTCCATAAGGCATATCCATCAACAACAATACATAGAAATGGAGAGTCTAAAAAGTTCACAATAATTCAAAATAAGAGCATCATGAATTAATATTTTTGCACACACCAGTATCCCCATATTTAAACTACGACATGATTTTGAACATTGATCACCCCAACAATCATGCATTAAACTCAAATGATTAGTATATCAAACTACAACCACCCAACAAGAGCAATTATACCATTTAAACTTATGCTAGGGAGTCTAACATGCCCAAAACCTAATTGTCATGCTCATATAATCATTTTCTTATGTGTGTATTCACTATGATTGAAAACATTACATTCATTCAACAATATTCAAGGATCAAAACATGAGCGTGCCATTTTTAACCATGAAAACTAACCAAATGAGCAAATGAAGATTAACTAGATGCAATGAGATAACAAGGAGAAAGCTGAAACCTTATTGATGCTTCGCTGATAAAACTCACCAAATACTAGTGGAGGTTGACGGAAAATTTAGTTGCAAAAGATGAAAGGAGTTATGGGGAAACTTTGGGGGGAATAACAAGCCAAAAATGTGGGAAAATAGGGTCAAATGACTTTTAACCCCTTATATATTCAATCTGGGTCAACTTTTAAAAAGCTGCATATTAGGGCTACAAGAACCCAACTATGAGTCATACGAACTCCTACGGCTCGTAGATCCTGGTCTCATGGCAGACCTTAACACTTAGAAGAATGTGATTCTACACTTGGGCACTACGAACCCCACTTACGACTAATTGTTAACCCTACGAATCGTAATGTTGGCTCATAGTATGTGCGCCAACTTTAACTCCTTACTGTTTCCCTCTACGAGGCATGACTATGAGTCATAAAGTAAGCTACGACTCATAGGCCTGCTCGTACAGGCTGCTCCACATGCTATTTTCTTTGACTCTTCAGTATTTGGTCAGTTCTTGTAAATCACGCTTAACGATACACCAATATCTAGAATAATACAACTGATCCAATGTCTTGGCACATCAAAACAAGTGTCAAACTACTACCTAACAATTCAAATGGCTAAAATAAACTTAGAAACAAGTCAAAAACATCAAAGATACTTGGGTTACCTCCCAAGATGCGCCTTGTTTAATATCGTGGCTCAACATTGTCATCATGAGTACTAGAATTCTTCGCGAGTTGATGGAGTCTCATCTTTACTCCTCTTGACTTTTCTCTAATGTCTTTTCACGGGCTCTAATCGTGTTACAAGATGTTCATCCTTGTCATCAAGGATTTGTATTTCCATTATTTATTGGTCTACCTTGTATTTAACGTTAATGACATCAAATTTATCCCCTATATAACTTCTTCTTGTTCATTGGTTTTGAATCACTTCCTCAAGCATACGCTCAATCCTTGAGAGTTTATCAGTGAAACATTGTTGGTATGGTAACCTGATCCAATTGGGTATACTCTCCTTTCTAGTAACACTCGGAGTTCCTTCTGATGTAATAGTGGATGGCACCAGCTGTGTTTGCAGTGGCTGATAAACTTAGGTGATCGCAGACAGTTTATCCATAAATTCGGTAATTTCGTTGAATGACCGTCTTAGAAATGCCCAACACTCCCCTAAAAATAAGGTGTCAATATTCCATTGCTTTTCAGAGGTTAGTCCTTGGTAGAAACTAGCCGCCAATTCATCATTAGTTAAACAATAGTTTTGCTTCATCCCCAAGCACTTCTTATACCTTTCCCAAGCTACTACCAAAAATTCTCCTGGCACCCGTTTAAAATTACAGATGTTATCTTGTAGCTCTTGCTTATTGGGCCCCTTGTAGAGGTTCATGAGAAAGATTCTTTGTTCCTTCCCTCAGTTAGAACAAACATCTGGTGGGAGAATTGACCACTATTCCGCCGCTTCACTCCTGAGAGTCATGGGAATGGTTTGGAGAGCCATGGCCTCCCAAGCAGGATGTCTTGTCCCAAGTACCCCCTTCAATTTTTGAGTAGAATGTTGCAGATGAGTTTGGGGGTCTTCAAAAACCTTTCCATAGAACGGGACACTTTTCTGCAAAGTTTCCAACAAGTCACTTTTGATGTAGAGCTTTTGTTTGGTCATGGTGCCAATCAACCTGTGAATAAACTGAACAACAGAAACAAAAAACAAAAGTAAAATACAAGAGGGTCTAGAAATTAATACTTGAACTAACTAATAGTGAAACAAGCCAAAAAAAATACAATAGAGTCTAGAAATTAATCCTTGAACTAACTAATAGTGAAACAAGTCAAAATCTAGTCATATTCCCGTAAACGGCGCCATAAGTGTTGGTTATATTCATGCTCCAATAAGAAAGAGGTCGCTATTAGCAATTACGCTAACTAGAGGTTAAGGTTGAATCCACATGGAATGCGGGGCATGACGACTAGAATTCACTACCAATCATTTTAAGCATCGATTACTAAAATCTCTAACTGAGGGGGTTTTCGTTATAATTCAAAAACAAAAATAGAAAATGAACTAGCTATGCAGGAAGACACTGAAATTTAGGGACAACTTGGGAATAGTGTTCCCAATGATTCGTTGACTCAATTATCCTATACAACATAACTTAAAATTGGAAATCTGCATGCACGACAGTAACTTAGGTTCTTCCAGCCCTCATGTTAAGGTTAAGGTCTAATTTCACCATGGCGTATGGTTGATGTGCTGTCAAGTTATAGCACATTTGGTGCCTAAACAAGGGATTTTGTATGTTATTAAAGCAAAGTTTTAGTGTTTTGATGTGTTTTTATGTTAATCTTGCAGAAAAGTTAGGTTAGCATGATTTTGAAGAAAACTTGCAGATTTTGCTAAAGCATAGGCCATATGAGCTCACCTACGAGTCGTAGGTTGTGTCATAGCAGGAATCAGAGACCAAAAATTAGGAATCTTCCAAGTGAAGGTCGTCCATACGAGCCCAGCTTATGAGTCACATTACACACTATGACTTGTATAGGTTGACTCGTAGCAAGAATCAAAGAGCCAAAATGTTGGACCAAAAACTGAAGACCAACACTACGAGACCAATATACGAGTTGTAGCTTGAGTAACAACTCGTACCTATGGGTCATTCCGTTTTAGTCCAAGATGCCAAAAACCTGATATGAGACCCTGAGTATGACTCATGGACAACCTACAAGTCGTAGCTGTGAAATTTATCGGATGCTAGCTGTCTTTTCTGAATAATTCCTAGGGTTTTTCTGTAAAGACTATATCACTACTTGAGTGGCATATGACAATACTAGTGATTGTAGACGGTTGACACTCATTAGCTTGTCATAGTTGGATTATCAGGTCTCTCATGATATTCTGGTTTGCTTAATAACTTTGCAACTTTGTCTTGAAAATAGTACTCGGGTACCTAAACCAAATTAGTTGTTGTATATGCCATTGATATAGCTGTTATGTATTTCTCTTTGTCTGCATAGATTGAGTCATCACTTCAGGACAAGACAATTTGATGTTAAGGGTGTTGATGTTCTTTCAAGTTACAACACATTTGGTGCCTTAAACAAGGGATTTTGTGAGTTCTTAAAGCGACATTTTGGTGTTTTGATGTATTTTTGTATTAATCTTGCAGAAAAGTTAGGTTGGCATGATTTGAAGAAAAGTTGCAGATTTTATTGAAGCATAGGCCATACCAGCCCATCTACGAGTCGTAGCTTACATTACAACTCGTAGGTTGTGTCGTAGCAAGAATAAGAGACCAAAAATCAGAAATCTGCCAAGTGAATGTCATCCCTATGGTCCCAACATATGAGTCGTAATACACATTACGACTCGTATAGATGGACTCATAATAAGAATTAGAGAGCCAAAATGTTGGACCAAAAACTGAAGACCGATACTATGAGACCAACATATGAGTCGTAGCTCGAGTAATGACTCACACCTATGGGTCATTCCAGTTATGTCCAAGATGCCAAGAACTTGATACGAGACCCTGACTTCTACTTGTAGGCCAACTTATGAGTCATAACTGCGAAAATTTTCAGATGTTAGTTGTCTTTTTTGCATAATTCCTAGGGTTTTTTTGTAAAATCTATAAATATTTTAAGTTAGGTTTTTGAAGAGAGTTCGAACAATAGACATTTCTCCAATATATTTTGAAGATCTCTTAGGTTCTTAGAGTAGATTCTTTTTCTTTTTGGGAAACCCATTTTGGGAATTGCAAATCTTGCTTTGTACTCATTGTTGATAAATCAAGCTTGTGGGTTTGCAACTTGTGGTGCTTATCTTATCCATTGTTATTGGTGAAACTCTCAACTATGACTAAGATCCGATCGCAACTTCGAATATGGATATATATTTATACATGGTTGTGCGCTAAGCTAAAAAATACTATTTCAATGATGGCCTTCCATGGATTCACCTATATAAGCCGCGGCTAAAGTTGCAAAAATAAGATTTTGTATTTCAAATCTTGGTCAAAATATATGCAATAGAATCTTAGTATGAGTAGCTAAACGCCCACAACATGGGGTTATGGGAACCATAGATAGTTGATTTGTGATGACCTAGGTTTTTTGCATGTCTATGATTGGGGTTTCGCATGTATTTCTTATTTCCCTTCATGATTAATATTATTTGGTGGTGGCCAACACCAAACCCTTCCTACTATCACGACCCTGACCAAGGTAATAACAAATAGGAAAATGGAAATAGATGACAAGATTCAATTGATGTTTTCCTGTCTAATAGACCAAACCTGACCAAGGGGTGGTTGATTGGGATTATAGATAACGGTTAGTTGGCATACTATGGTGGCCGACCAAGCACCATAGTGAAATTCGACCTTCATCTTCACAAGAGGGCTGAAAGAACCTAAGTTATCATCCTGCGTGCAATTCACTGATCAAAGTTATGTTAGCCAGGGTAATTGAGTCAACAAGCCATGAGTAACAAAATTCCCAAGTTGCCTCCAAACCCCTTCCCCCCCCCCCCTCTCATTTAGAGATTATAGTTATAGATACTAGGAATGATTAGTGGTGAAATCTTGTAGTCAAGCCCTGTATTCCCTATGGATTTGACCCTAATCTCGGTTAGGTTTATTGCTGCTAGCAACTGCTTTCTTATTGGAGCGTGACCATCATCAATGGTTGGAACCATGGTGTACCAACTAACCATTACCCATTGTCCCAGTGAACCTCCGCTTGGTCAGGTTTGGTTGATTAGAAGATAACACATCAATCGAATCCTATCATTTACTTCCCTTTTCCTGTTCTTCACTACCTTGGTCAGGACTATGATAGTAGGTGGGGTTTGGAGTTTGCCACCACCAAACAACAATCTAAATGAAGGGAAATAAACAATACATGAAAAACCCCAATCAAGGAAATGTACAAAGTCTAGGTTATTTCAAATCAACTACTCATGGTTCCCATAACCCCAAGTTGTGGGTGCATAGACACTGATGGATAAAGCAAAATCAAAAACAATGTAAATAGAAGACATAGTTGAGAGTTTTACTCAAAATAGTGAAGAACAAGAACACCATAAGTTGCAAACCAGAAGCTTGGATTAATGGAAAGTGAGTACAATATGAGTTTTGCAATCCCCAAAAGTGGGTCTTCAAATTAAAATGGAGAATCTAAACTAAACCTTATAAAAACCTTAGGAATATTCATGGAAGAATATTCAAAGTGTTCTACGCAATATTCACTGTATCAGCCTCCCTAAAAAAAAAACCTAACATAAAGTATTTATAGCATTTACAATTTAACCCTAAAAATTAAATAGAAAAGATAATTGGTAGCAGGTATGTCGCACAGATACAACTCATAGGTGACCTATGAGTCGTAGTTAGGGTCTCATATCAGGCACTTTATATTTTGTACTTGACTGTTATGACCTACTGGTATAAGTCGTTGATTGGGCTCAACTCATATGCTCCTCTCATATTTCAGGCCTTTAGTTCTTGGTCCAAACTTTTGGCTCTTTGTTTCTTACTACGAACCCACCTATACCAGTCGCAGGGAGACCTACGACTCATAGAGTGGTCTCACAAGGATGACCCCCACTTAGAAGATTTCTGATTTTTGCTCTTTGTTTCTTGCTACGAGATCCGCCTACATCTCGTAGTTTGGTCTACGTCTCATAGGAAGGATCGTATGTCCTGTACTTTAGCAAAATCTACGACTTTCTCTCAAAATTATTCTAACATACCTTTTCTGCAATAACAACACAAAAACACACGAAGACCATATAAAGTCGCATTGAGAACTCACAAAATTTCTTGTTTCAAGAATCAAATGAGTTGTATTTTGATAGCACATCACCTACCATCCATGGTAACTGAGGTATGAAGTCCTCAATTGGTTGACGACATCATAACCCCCATCCCAAGTGATTGAGAAATCTACCCCCTAATTGGTTGACGGCATGACCACCCAATCCCAAGTGATTGAGGAATCAACCCCCAAATAGCTTGATGTCATGACCACCCATGTCCCGAGTAACTGAGGAATCAATCTCCCAATTGGTAAATGGGTATACCACCCCCATTAAGATGGTTGAGGCAATTTAACCCTCCTCAACTAGGTACGATCAACTTATAACACTATAGATACTTTTTATTAAATAAACAATATATATATATATATATACATATATATATCTTCCTTTCATAATCATAAAGTCATTCAAGTCATGGGCCATGCAATAGATCATCAACAACTAAAGAATCCAAAACTGCAAATTTTATCAAACACTTGGCAGGTGTGTAGTGCTAGTATAAAACCATGCAATTCAAAGTCAAATCATGCAAGAAAACTTGAAGTAAATCAACCCACCAATACTTGTAACTAAAATGAACCCAAAAAGTGCCAGAAAATGTGCCTTGGAAGTGCGCGAAATCGTAATTTTTATAAATCACAAAATTCATGTGTGATATCAAAAATTCGATTTTATATTCTTCTTTAGCGGGAAAATTGAGTGACAATAGGTACAACCCGAATTTTAGAGGACCCGCAGCGAAAAACATGTTTCACCAATTTTGCAATTCCAGAAGCAGTCTGCGACTGCTTCGCGACACGGACTTATCACGGAGAAGTGTATTTTGTTGCCAGTTTTTTTTACCTTGTACCAAGGCTTTTGGCTCTTGGGCCTAAGCCTTCCTACACATGAAAGTACCTATACATAGTCATATTTCACCTTCATATCATACAAGACATTCCCCACAACTCTCTCAAACACTTAGACAAATATTTCACTTCAAAATTCAAGTGCCAGATCTCATTTCAGATCTTAAGGATATCACCCAAGCTTAAAGTCTCTATTTCCAATCTTGATCAAGGTTTCTCCAAAGTCAAGATATGTAGGTTTCAACTATTGGGTCCTTTTACCCATGGTCCCCAAGCTTCCTTTTTACCTAAATTACATGTTTCTAAGTTAATTTTATTTATGGACCTTCTATTATGAATTTGACTATAATCTATGTTGGAGTTTTGTAAAAGTGTGACTGTTTAAGCATATTTTGACCTATAAATCTAAGATCTATCTTGAGATTTGATGAAGGGTTTTGATGTATATTGCATGAGGGTATCACCATGTGTTGATGGGTGGTTTTATATTAATTTTTCTTGCATGATTGCACTCTTGAAATTGCATAGTTTTACACTACCATTACACACCCGCCAAATGTTTGATAAAATATCCTGTTAATGTTTCTTGAGTTGTTGAAGGCCTAATGCATGGTATATGAGTTAAATGACTTTATGATAATAAAAGAAATGTGTATATGTGTTGATTTCATGAATGACATCTATCGTGTTGGAAGTTGATCAATTGTCTTGCTCGGGAGGTAATAGGCCCGTGTAACCATGTTGGGGGTTTATACCTCAATTGCCTCGCTCAGGAGGTAGTAGGACAGTGCAACCATGTTGACAGGTTTGTTCCTCAATTGCCTTGGTCAGGAGGTAGTAGGCCCGTGCAAAAAAGTTAAAGGTTTTGTAACTCAATTGCCTCTCTTAGGAGGTAGTAAGCCCATGCAACCATGTTAGGAGGTTTATACCTCAATTGCCTCGCTTGGGAGGTAGTAGGCATGTGCAACCATGTTGGGGTGCTTGTACCTCAATTGTGTTGCTCGGGATGTAGTAGGCTTGTGCAACCATGTTGGGGGGTTTGTACCTCAATCACCTCGCCAAGGAGGTGGTAGGTCTTGGTTACTAATGATGATCTCTTCTTACACATGTAAAATGTTCCATGCAAGCATGTTTTACTTAAGCATTGATCATCCATGCCATATTTCTATATGCTCATTCATTGCTTAAGTATGTTTTTTGATTATGTTGCCTATCTTTTATTGCATTGCATCTTATATACTTAGTACATTCAAGTATACTAATGCATACTCTATGCCTACGTAATGTCACCATGTAGGGACCAGAGCTTCACTTGATCATCATCCTCCTCCATGTGGCTAGTAGGATTTCTCTACAAAGAAAGTTGGTAAGTCCTCAACATCAGGGAAAATGTCTTTAATCTTACGTTATGTGTAAAGACTCTTTTTCCTTTTCATTATATGCTTGAGTGTGAGGGTGAGCTTGGTTGCATGTCATGGCTCCCACTAAATTCTCTGTTTAGAGGTATTATTGGGTAACTTATGTAATGATGTTTTAAGCCTTGACTCTCTTTGACTTTATGATGTTTTATGATAAGAAAGGTGTCGCTTAGCCCTATGTTCCATTATTTCTACTCTTTTATCATTATTTGATTGCTTCCGTGACCAAGTATGTGTAATGATATGTTAAGAGGTTTGGGTCCCTTCGGTTTTCCCATTCACCATGTCATGTTTGGGCCCTTGGCTTGGGTCGTGACAAACTTGGTATCAGAGCACTAGGTTGTTAATGGTCCTTGACATCCAACACGCTGCGTTGATTAGAGTCTTATTCATGGTTATTTTGTGCACCATTACTATGAGTAGGAGGCCATGAGACATTTTAGGAAATGTTTTCTTTCTTCTTACTCTATGTCATGCTATAGATGTTAAGGTTTTCCACCTAACAATTTTTATTTTCTCTGCTAGATCATGCCTAACACAAGAGGGACAAGAGCCCGCTCACCTGAGGAACAATCGACTCATGGTGAGCTCCGGGATTCTCTTACTTTGGTTGCTCTAGTTGTGGCTAACCAAGTCAACCAAGGGCCCCAAGCCCCTTATGCTCCTACTTCAGCATCTCGGGTGAGGGACTCTATAATGATGAACATACCAGAGTTCAATGGGTCTAAGGTGGATGAGGACTCTGAAGAGTTTGTTGATGAGGTGCACAAAGTGTTGGCCATAATGGGTGTTAGGTCAGAAGAGAAGGCGGAGTTGGAAGATTACCAATTCAAGGGGTGGCCCAAATATGTTACACTCAATGGAAGGAGGAGAAGGAGAACAACAATGTGGTTCTATGGGAGGAGTTTAAGGTAGCTTTCCTTAACCGGTTCTTTCCTTTTGAGCTAAGGAAGACCAAAATGATGGAGTTCATGAATTTAAAGGAAGGGTCTATGAGTGTCAAATTCAACCAACTCTCTTATTATGCTCCGCAGTTGGTTGTCGACTCGAGGTCTAGAATGAATAAGTTTTTGATGGGTGTAACCGACTGGGTGAGTGAAGAATGTTATACCGCAATGTTGATAGGTGACATGGACTTGTCCCGCCTTATGACTTATGCCAAACAATTGGAGGGGGAGAAGTTAGGAAAGAGAAGGGAGAATGAGGCGAAAAGGGCCCATTTTGATAGTAAGTTCCAAAGTCTCAAAGGTGGATGATTTCATCAAGTCAAGGGCCTTCTCATGCTCTTAGTGTGAGATTTACCAATGAGTACCCAAAGGTCCAAGATGATGGTGGTGTGAGGCCTAATTTTATATGTCCAGAATGTGGTAAGGGTCATGGATGCCCATGCTGGAGGGCAACTAATGCTTTCTATAGTTATGGGGAAGTAATCCATAAGATGATGGATTGCCCTCATAACTTCCCTCGTAACCGGAACAAGGTTAAGGATGTCCGTCCACAAGGTCGGGGTGCAAATGCGATTCCTTTTGGGAGAGGAGACAAACAAGGTAGTGCCCCAAGTCACAATCGATTCTATACTCTTCAAGGGAGGCAAGGGGTAGATAAGGTTCCCGATGTCATCAGTCATATGTTAAAAGTCTTTGATTTTGATGTGTATGTGTTGATAGACCCGGTTGCCACTCTTTCTTTTGTTACTCCTTTTGTTGCTAAAAATTTTCATGTTGAGCCCGAATTGTTATATGATTCTTATGAGACATCCACTCCTATTGGTGCATCTATTATTGCTAGAAATATCTATAGAAATTTTTCCATTTGCATTTTGCATAAAATATAGCCTTGTGATCTTGTTGAGTTGGATATAGTGGATTTTGATGTCATTCTTGGGATGGATTGGTTGCTTGTATTTTATGCCTCTATTGATTGTGGTACCCGTAGGGTCAAATTCCAATTCCCAAATGAACCCGTCCTTTAGTGGTGAGTCAAGATGTAGTGGTCAAGAGTAGGTTTATCTCTTGTATTAAAGCCCAAAAGTTGATCTCTAAGGGGTGTTCATATTATCTTGTGAGGGTTAGGGATGTTAAGTCCAAAGCCCTTCCCATAGAGTCGATTTCAATGGTCAGTGAGTTTCTGGAATTCTATATAAATGACCTTCCTGGTGTCCCTCTTGAAAGGGAAATAGATTTTATTATAGACCTCCTTCCCGATACCCAACCCATTTCTATTCCCCCTTACCGTATGATCTCGACAGATTTAAAGGAGCTGAAGGAGCAATTGAGGTACTTGTTGAGAAGGGTTTTATTAGGCCTAGCGAATCACTGTGGGGTGCATCGGTGTTTTTTGTGAAGAAGAAAGATGGGTCTCTTAGAATGTGCATTGATCATCGACAACTTAATAGGGTTAGCATCAAGAATAAGTACCTTCTCCCAAGGATTGATGATTTATTTGACTAACTTCAAGGGGATAGTCACTTCTCCAAGATTGATCTTCATTCCGGGAATCATCAAGTGAAGGTAAGGTAGTGTGATATTCCTAGGATAGCTTTCAGGACTAGGTATGGGCTTTGTGTGGTTATGTATTTTGGGTTGACAAATGCACTGACTATCTTCATGGATCTTATGAATAGGGTCATTAAACCCCACCTTGATTTGTTTGTTGTGGTTTGCGTTGATGATATCTTAATGTACTCTCATAGTGTGGAGGAGCATATGAGTCATTTGAAGGTAGTGTTGCAAAAATTCAGAAAAGATAAGTTGTATATTAAATATGAGAACTGTGAATTTTTGTTGAAAGGGGTTGCCTTTCTAGGTCATGTGGTACCGGGGGATGCTATTAAGGTGGATCCTAAAAAGATGGAAGTGATTAGAAACTGGCCCAGACCACTGACCTCATTGGACATTAGAAGCTCCTTAGGCTTAGCAAGTTACTATCAGAGGTTTGTCAATGGGTTCTCTTCTATTGCCTCTCCCATGATTAAGTTGACTCAAAAGAAGGTTAAGTTTGTGCGGACTGATGATTGTGAAAGGAGTTTCCAAACCTTAAAAGATAAGCTTGTGTCTGCTCCTATCTTGTCTCTACCAGAAGTGTTGGAAGGGTTTGTTGTGTATTGTGATGCCTCCCGGATTGATTTGGGTTTTGTGTTTATGCGAAATGGTAAGTTAATAGCCTGTGCTTCTAGGCAACTTAAAGTAGAATTATCCTACACATGATCTTGAATTAGCCACTGTGGTTTTTGCTTCGAAAATTTTGTGTTAGTATTTATATGGGGTGCATGTTGATATATTCACTGATCATAAGAGTCTCCAATATGTTTTCACTTGAAAATATCTTAACTTGAGGCAAAGACTATAGTTAGAACCTTTTAAGGATTGTGATATGAGTGTGTATTATCATCCCATTAAGGCTAATGTTGTGGCAGATGCTTTGAATAGGGTGTCTATGGATAGCCTAGCTCATGTTGATGATGGGGAGAAAAAGGTGGCTGGGGAAGTTCATCGATTGGCTAGGTTAGGGGTTAGGTTGGAAGAGGTGGACAATGGTGGTATTATGGATGTTGATGGCTCAAAATCTTCCTTGGTTGATGAGGTAAGAGAAAAGGAAGATCTTGATCCCTCCTTCTTAAAATTGAAGGCCTTGGTGAGAGAGGGCAAGGTGGAGGTTTTCTCTCAATGGGGAGATGGTGCACTTAGGTACCAAGGTAGGTTCGATGTGCCTTGTGTTTATGATTTGAGAAAGAAGTTTTTTTATGACTCTCATAATTCTTCTTATTCTATTCAACCCCACTCTACCAAGATGAATAGAGATTTAAGGGATGCGTTTTGGTGGGGTGGTATAAAGAAAAACATTGCCATATTTGTATTCGGTTGTCATAGTTGCCAAAAAGTCAAAGCCGAACACCAATGGTCGGGTGGCCTAACCTAAGATATAGAGATTCCTACTTTGAAGTGGGAGGAAATTAACATGGATTTTGTGGTTGGGTTGATTCTTTTTGGGTTGTGGTTGATAGAATGACAAAGTAGGCTCATTTCCTACCAGTTAAGACAACTTATGGGGCCGAAGACTATGCTAAGTTGTACATTCATGCGTTTCTTAGATTGCATGGAGTCCCTTTTTCTATCATATCAGATAGTGGTGCTCAATTCACTTCACACTTTTGGAGGTCATTCCAAAGGGGATTTGGGACCAAGGTAAAGCTTAGTATGACATTTTACCCTCAAACAGATAGCCAAGCCGAAAGAACTATCCAAACTCTTGAGCATATGCTTAGGTCTTGTATTTTAGTGTTTAAGGGTAGTTGGGATGATCATATTCCATAGCTTCAGTTTTCTCACAACAATAACTATCATTCTAGCATTGGTATGGTTCCTTTTGAGGCCCTCTATGGTAGACTTTGTAGATCACCAGTTGGGTGGTTTGAAGTGGGGGAAATGGCTGTGTTGGGTCTAGATCTAGTTATGGAGGTTATCGAGAAGGTAAGGCATATTAGAAAAAGGTTGAAAATAGGCCAAAGTCATCAAATCTCCTATGCCGATGTGAGGATAAGAGAGCTTGAATTTAAAGTTGATGATTGGGTCTATTTGAAGGTCTCACCATTAATGGTGTGGTTCATTTTTGTAAGAAGGGTAAATTAAGTCCAAGATTTGTGGGTCCTTATAGGGTGTTAAGGAGGATTGGTAAGGTGGCCTATGAGTTGGAGTTTCCTAGTGAAATCGACTTGGTTCATCTGGTGCTTCATGTGTCCATGTTGAGTAAATTTTTAGGTGATTCAAATGCTACTTTCCCATTGGATATTGTGGGTGTTGTCAAAGATAAATTGACTTATGAAGAAGTTCTAGTAGAGATCTTTGATAGACAAGTGAAGATGTTGAGGAACAAGGATGTTGCTTCCGTTAAGGTCTTTTGGATGAATCAAAAAGTCAAAAGTGCTACGTGGGAGGCCGAAGCGGACATGCAAAAGCGATATCCCTATCTCTTCTATTCTACTCAAGCCTAAGGTACTAATTCTAAGTCCTTTATGTAATTTCAAGTCTTATGTTTCAGCCCCTATGTCATTTTGCATGCATTCATGTTTATATTGACGAGTTCATAATGATTTTTGGCACTTATGTTGATATATTAAAAATGGTGTTTAAGTATACTATTACATTCCTATGGGGAATGATTTCTTCATGATTACTCTTCTTATATAAATTTCTTTGACATTTGGTGATGAATGTTCCCAAGGTGGATATATTGAAACGACCCAAAAAAGTGCCCAAAAATGTGCCTCAGAAGTGTTTAGAATTGTAATTTTCATATTCACAAAATCCGTGCCTGATATCGAAAATCCGACTTCATATTCTTGTTCAGGAGAAAAAGTTGAGTGGGATATGGATATAACCCAAATTTCAAAGGACCCATAGCAAAAAATAAATTTCGCCAATTATGCAATTCCAGAAGCAGTCCACAATAAGGACCTGTCGCTGAGTGGTGTATTTTGTTGCTGGTTTTTTTATCTTGATCCAAGGCTTTTGGGTCTTGCACCAAAGCCTTCCTATGTGTGAAAATACCAATACTTAGCCATATTTCACCTTCATATCATACAAGATATTCTCCAATACTCTCTCAAACACTTAGACAAATATTTCACCTGAAAATTCAAGTGCCAAATCTCATTCTGGATCTTAAAGATTTCACTCAAGCTTCAAGTCTCCATTTCCAATCTTCATCAATTCCAGAGGTTTCAAGCTTGAATGAAATCCTTAGACCCAAAATGAGATTTGACATTTGAATTTTGAGTGAAATATTTGTCTCAGTGTTTTAGAGAGTATTGGGGAATGTCTTATATGATATGAAGGTAAAATATGACTGAGTATAACTATTTTTACTCAAAGGAAGGCTTAGCCCAAGACCTAAAGTCCTTATACCGAAATAGCAAAACTGGGAAAAATAACACAAGTCCGCGACGGTGGTGCATCGCGGTACCAATGCGACCCATCAATGGAATTTGAAAATTTACGAAATTCATTTTTTACTACGGTTCCTCTAAAATTTAGGTTATACCTATTTCCCACTCAATTTTGCCCCTCAAAAGAAGAACATGATGTCAGATTTTCGATTTCACGCACGAATTTTGAGATATATTGAAATTACAATTATTGATACTTTCGAGGCACATTTTGGGGCACTTCCTAGGGGTCATTTCAATATCTTCACCTTGGGAACATTCATCCCTGAATGTCATAGAAACGTATATAACAGAAGTAAACAAGATAATTTCATCCCATAAAAAAATGCAACAATGCGCTGAAACATCATTTTAAAAATCCCAATATATGTGTCAAAATCACCAAGAACTTGTCAACAAGAACATGAATGCATGCAAAGGACTTTGAATCATAAAAAGGACTTGATGGGTTATTATAAGCTTGAATAGAATGAACGTTGTATGGATATTACTTCTCCATCCCTGCTACAGCTCCCCGAAAGACATCTTCTGACGACTCTCTCAAGGGCCTTGACTAGCACTACATCCTTTTTTATTAACTTTTCCACCCATTCATATGATATCTCCACCGGGACCTTTCCCTAAGCCAACATATCCCCCACAACACTCACAACCTCAAAGAGATCTATAGTACTTGAGTCACCAACACACCTCCTCAGCCTAGATGCATGCAGAGCCAAACAATCCATATTCATGTCATTAGGATACTTCAACTCATAGGCCGTCTTTCCAATCCTCCTCAACACTCTATAAGGACCCACAAACCATAGAATCAATTCCCTTTAAAAGACAGCTACATGCAAATAGAATCAAAACCCTTTCTAGTCTTAGGCAACCTAACCAGAAAGCCATATTAATTTCCTCCCACTTCCAAGTAGGAATCTCTATATCTTGGGTTGGGCCACCTGGCCTTTGATGTTCGGCTTTGACTTGTTGGCAATTATTGCATTCGAACATAAACTAAGAAATATCCCTCTTCACACCACCCCATCAAAACACTTCCTTCAAGTCATCCACACGAGGCACATACAATCTACCTTAGTATCTAAGGGAACCATCTCCCCCTTGGGAGAAAACCCCCACCTTGCCCTCTCTCACCAAGGCCTTCAATTCTATCATGGATAAGTCAAGATCTTGTTTTACCTTTACCTTCTGAACTAATGAAGATAGAACGATCAACCACCACCACACCGCCATTGCTGACCTCTTCCTACCTAACATCCAATCTAGATAACCGATGGACCTCTCTAGCCACCTCCTTGTCACCATCACCAACATAAGCTAGGCTATGCATAGAAGCCCTACTCAAAGAATCAGCCACAATATTAGCCTTACCAGATGGTAATGCACACTCATATCGTGATCCTTAATGAGTTATAACCATCTTCTTTGTCTCAATTTGAGATCTTTTGAGTGAACACATATTGGAGACTCTTATGATCGGTAAACACATTAAAATGCACCCAATACAAATAATAACGTCAAATTTCCAAGGCAACACCACGACAGCCAATTCAAAATCATGGGTAGGATAATTCTTTTCATGCATCTTGAGTTGTCTAGAAGCTTGGGCTATAACCTTACCATTTTTCATCAAAACACAACTCAAACCAATTCTTGAGGCATAGCGATACACAACAAACCCTTTCAACCCTTCCAGTGGAGACAAAATGGGAGCAGAGAAAATCTTATCCTTCAAGGTTGGGAAACTCTTTTCACACTCATTGGTCCACATAAATTTTCCTTCGTTTGGTTCAACTTTGTCATGGGAGAGGTAATAGAAGAGAAACTATTCACAACTCTCCAATAGTAACCCGCTAAGCCCAAGAAATTTCTAACATCCGACAGGGTCAAAGATCTAGGCCTATTTCTAATGACCTCCGTTTTCTTAGGATCCACCTTTATACCATCACTTGATACCATATGTCCTAGAAGGCAACCTCTTTCAACCAAAACTCACACTTTTCTTATTTAGCATACAACTTCTCTTCCCTCGTGATTTGCAACACCACCCTTAAATGTCTCACATGCTCCTCCTCACTATGAGAGTAGATCAAGATATCATCAATGAAAACCACCACAAATAAATCAAGGTAGGGTTTAAAGACCATATTCAAAAGATCCATGAAGATTGCCAGTGCCTTAGCCAAACCAAAAGACTCTACCCCAAATTCAAAATATCGTTAATGACATCAAGGAGTCATCTACCACCGTAACTGACTCTATAAAAAGGGCTTTAAGCTCAACACCTCTACTCTTACAAGATGATAAATGCAATCCTTAGAGATCGATTGGTACTTATAACAAGAACTTACCCCTTCATTACCACTTTACAATCCCCCACTCAAGGATAGGTTCACTAAGAAATTGGAATCTTACTCTACGGGTCTTACAATCAAAGGAGACATAATATACATGCAACTAATCCATCCCAAGTATGAGATCAATCTACTACATCGAATCCAACAAGTCACAAAACAAGACATAATGCAATATGACCATGGAACAATACCTATGAACCTTCTAGCGATAATAGACTCAACAAATATGGGGCGGAGTAGACACTAAAAGTTCACATAATAGCTCGAAAGACACAAGAAGCCTACAAGCAACCAAAGAGGAATAATGAAAGGAATATTGGAACCCGGATCTATCAAATCAAAACCTTCAACTTACCTGCAAACTACCATGCCAAGCATAGTGGCTCCTAGAGGGGTATGGTTGGCAACACCGACGACTATCCTTATGATATTTAGGTACCCATGGACAATGTCTCAACTTATGATCCATTCCACTAC
Organism: Solanum clarkiae; assembly: GCA_011800125.2. Lineage (NCBI taxonomy): Eukaryota > Viridiplantae > Streptophyta > Magnoliopsida > Solanales > Solanaceae > Solanum > Solanum clarkiae. The sequence continues at coordinate 2,083 of JAABOM020062807.1, read as the reverse complement.
ACCGAAAACACGAATCCAAACCAGATAAACAATCCCCCGGATGGCACCTTCCACACTTGTTGCATGTAGTAGAAGCTTGTCCACCAATACCTTCGCCTTGATAATTGGGGCTAGCCACCCCATCGTTGTTAACCCTCTTGTTTGGAGTATCGTTGGACTCTTGATCTTGGAACTACCGTCAAATCGAACCCTCTTAGATCCCTCACTAATCCTTTTTTGAGCATATGGACAGTAAACTATCTTGTGGTCCATTTTATCCTCCCATAGAATGCACCCATGTTCCTCAAACATGTGTCATTATGTTTCCTCACACATTATGTGTATTTAGGACGAATCATTCTACTATTGCCCCTAGGCTTGGTATATGGATGCATACATCTTATTCGGGCTCTCTTGGCCTTTCTCTGTCCACTATTACCATTTGAAGTCTTAAGGGTAGCCAGCAATCGGTTAAGTTGGGCGGTCACAACCTCAGCTAACACCAATAGACTATTGCGATCCTCCACATTCAATAAATCACCATCCTGAGTAACCTGAGACGTATTACACAAATGCACCGGTTAGGGATTAGTAATAAGCCCTAGAGGACCTAACTATACTGCACGACATACAACATGAAGAAGTGGAACAATTCCTAAAAGGCCTCATAGCCTCTTACTCAAAGTTGTGGCACGCTTCACAACCTTGAATAATACTCTAATTGACGCAGTTTGACGCTGAGGATAATTAACAACCTAGTGCTTTGATAACAAGTTTTTAAGAACCCAAACAAGGTCCTAGATGTGACATGATGAATGGGGAACCCGAAGGGATCCCAAACAAGCCTCTCAGCATTCCATTACACATCCTTGGTCGTTGAAGTAATTAATCAACATCAAGAGAGCATAAAATAAGGATAAAGGGGCTGAGGGAGTCTTTTGTAATGCGAAAGCATTCAAGAGTCACTTGGTGTCAAGCTCAAAGCATCATTACATAACTTGTCCAACAACACCTCTAATTTAGAGTTGAGCGGGGGCCAAAATAACTTTTCGGACTCACCATCATAGTCATAAATATACAAAAAAAGAAAGAGAGTCTTTGCATAACATTATATTTAAAGATATCATCCTTAGAGTTGAGGACTCAACATCTTGCTTTAGATATAGTACTAGCCACATGGAGGAGAAATGAAACGACCCCAAAAAGTTCCCGAAAACATTCCTCAGAATACCAAGAAATTCAAATTCCATTTATCTAAAAACAAGTTACCTATCTCGAAAATCCGACTTCATATTCTTGTTCAGGGGGTCAAGATTAGGTGAAAAAGGGTCTAACCTACATTTAAGAGCGAAAGATTAGCAATTATAAAGTTCCAAAGTGCAATTTCCAGAGGGGTTTTCGCAACCCTCTCACGATGCACCACTGTGTAAAAGTGTACTATTATTTTTAGCTCGGTCCAAGACATCTAAGTCTTGGGACTAAGTGTTTCCAAAGGTATTTTTACCTATACTTAGCCAAATTTCACCCTCATATCATCCTACATATTTCCCAATATTCACTCAAATACATATTCATATTTTCACTACCCAAACTCAAATCCCAAACCCTCATCCAATGCTAAGGTTCTTATTCAACGTTCTTCTTCAAGCTTCAATTCTACATCCCCAATCTTCACTAAGTTCATCTCTAAGCTAAGGTATGTGAGTTTTTTTCATGGGTTCCTTTCAACCATGATACCCAAAAGCCTCCTTTTACTGAAATTGCACGATTTAAAGTTGATTAATGGATCTTGCTTATTATGAAATTCACTACACACAATGTTAAAGTTATGTAAAGTTGTGACTGTTTTGCGATGTTTTGAGCTATAAATCTTTGATATATTATAAGATTTTATGAGGGGTTTTGATGTATATTGCTTGAGGGTTTTTCAAAGTGTTGATTGATCATTTTACAATAGATTTTCTTGTATGATTTTATCTCTATATTTCATGGTTTTATACTAGCAATATACACCCTCTAATTGTTTGATAAAATGTCCGGATGTAGTTTCTTGAGGAGTTGAAGGTCCAAAGCATGAGATATGATATGAATGACTATATGATGA
>JAABOM020062806.1:0-10023 GCA_011800125.2 Solanum clarkiae | reverse complement strand
TAAAAATTTTGGCAGCATTTTCCCTTAAAATATGCTGCCCCGAGAGTGCATCTCGGGTATCGTTATCTAAATAAATATTAACGATGGGTTTAGTATGATCTTATATTTATGACATACATTATTTGTTACAAGGGTACAATTTCGATTTTAACTGGTAAAATGAGATTAGAAAAAAATTATTTCCTTACTTATTTATTAGTTTAAAGTGATTTTAAAAGAAACAAAACAAGAAAGGAGTTCTTTAAAAGTAATGTTTTATTAGGGACACATATGTTTAAAAAGAAAAGAAATAATATATTTATTTAGAAAAGGGCATTTTTGACCCATCTAGTAACAATAAGGATATTTCTGGATTAAATTATCAACGACAAAGGCATTTTTAGACCAAAGTATTGATTGCAATAGTATTTTTTTATCAAACTATGAACGACGGACACTTTTATTCATTTCACATAGTTTAAAGGCGTTTTTGACCTGTTCCCCTAATAAGTATAATAAACAATGAAATTTAGTCAAGTGATAAATTATTAATAGTCACAAAATACTTTTGAATGATATTAATGAGCAATGTTATAACATGAAATATAGTTAATTTTGTAGTTGAGTGTTTTCAATTTTAAAACAAGTTGGGAAGATAAGTTCTTTTTAATTTATCAAAATTGAGTGTAGTTATCTTTTATTTTTTTTAAAAAAAATGATCCATGGATTATTTAAAATGAATATTGATATAATATTTTTCAAGTAATATAATATGAATGAGATTTGATATATTATTAAAATAACACATGAGTTAAGACGCAAACTGACTATAAGAATTAAATTCAAAAGAGCACTTAACTCAAAAATTTGATAATGATCGCTCTCACAAAAATATAAGTATTAGACTAATAGATAAAGAGAAAAATAAATTATCAAAATAAAAAATAAATTAAAAAATTATTTTTGATATGATTATATAAGCAAGATATGAACATTAATATGCTACGACTAATTATAAGTATTGTTATTTTTTGGTTAAGTAGATTACAGTATGAATACAAAAAGATAATTTTAATTTTTTTGCTTTTTTAAAAAAAAATTCTATTCCCATTCTTTCTTTTTATTTATCATATTTTCACACCAAAAAAAAATAAATAAATAAGAACGAAAAGCTAATATAATGATAACCAAACAGATTAACAAGGGATATATTTAAGACCAAAATTAACTATTAAAATCACACGTGAGAAGTATCAAATACATCCCTGAACTTTGCGAGGTGATCAAACAATTTTCTATATAAATTTAATTTTTGTAAAAGAATTAAAATAAAGAAATTGAATCATCTATTGACCTCATCTAACATCAACCCACAAGAACCGTGTATCAATGTTGTAGCTTTACCTCCCTATCTTTTGCCTATTTGATAACTTGTATATCATTACTTATATTTATTATTAATATAACCTCTAATTAAATAATTTTATTAATTATTATATTTAAATAAATTTAAATAATTTTGAATGTATTAACAAATATCTCAATAATGATAGACAAAACTTAAAATACTTTATATATTGTAGACATCGAGACATTATGTTAAAAAAAAAACCCTGAAATATAGCTCTTACTTAAGTATTTTATGTAATAAGAAATTATTAAAATTGCCAACATAAAACGTTAGCCATTTTAGTTCTGAGATTTTAGGAATATTTACCTTTTTGAATCCCTTTTATAAAATATTTCCTGCTTTTAAACATATTTTATGTTTATTACCTAGATATTCCATATTAGAAAAATATTTTCTATTTATAGCAACTGTATTATGTATTAAAAGTGAATTATATATGTAATACATATGTATTATAAATGTATTATAATTATTTTGATTAAAAACATGCACTACATATTAAAAATAAATTATGGATATAATATAAATGAATTACACTATATATAAAAGTATTTTTTCATGCAATAAAGATGTATCATATGTCATGCCCCGCGAGGGTACCCTACACGTGGCCAGCACCCAGAGACTATTGCTAGTGCCCAAGAGAAGCACTCAGCCTTATCACACTCACTCAATCAACATATTTAACTAATCAATGGAAGACTATGACGATAAAAGGTGGACAATCTAAGTCTCAAAATCATATCAGTATAACAGACTAGTATGAAAGAAACTAGCTCAACATAATCTCCAATCAACAATTCGACTCTAGTCTGCGAAGTATCTATCATTATCAATTGGTGCCAATGACAGACCCATGACTACCTCAAATCAAAATAAAGCTAAATCAAGTCTAACTCTAGAAAGCTAGATGAAACAAATTATGTGCATCCTCCAAAGTCAAGTAGGATTCACCAATCAACTGATGTGTGAAATAGATCTTCAACGGAGCGCTTGTTGACGATGTCTAGTACCTACCTCTGCATCATAAAATGATGCAGTCCAAATGGACGTCAATACGTGGAATGTACGAGTATGTAAAATAGCTAAATGAAACAGATATAGACAAAATAATATAGAATAACATCAACTCAGAAGATACACAATCAGAATGTTAGATGTCTATCTAAAGCAAGAATAAAGAGTAGACAATAACCCATCAATACCATCCAATACAATCCAATCAAATCAAATCACAGTACTATCTGTATAGAACATATCTAAGAGTTTCTCTTATCCGATAACAATTAGTTATGAGCTAGTGATTGTACAAAATCTTGCTGATATTGCTACAACTGTTCTATACTTGCCAGGTAAAGAACGAATCGGATCCACAAGAAGATCTAGTCTAAAGTCCGCTATTGTTTCAGGGACTTCAACTCAAGAGGGAACCTCTGATGTAATGGTTCAATCCTCACCTACACTTGGCGACATAGTTAATGAGTGCAAGTTAGACTTACTCTTGTTGGACTTACTCTTACTCATTTTGGTGCTTGATATTCCTCCCAGTGGGCTTAACCTACTTCATAATTTTCATGAAATTCAATCTACATGAATGCATATGCTATGAATAAGATGAGAGTAGCATAGATAATAGAGATCTAAACTTAAATCAACAATCCATTATGAAATTCAAGTAAAGAAACAAGTAAAATTCACATTTAAATCATAATATAGGTTATCCATGTACAATCAAGCTTTAAAGGGACACACACTTCCATAGCTTCATAATCTCAATCGCAAACTATCATATTAGGGCTTAAAGTAACTTAAAATCATAAATAAAGTACAACTCACACATCAATTAAATTTAATAAATCATAATAATGAAAACCCATATTTAAAGTAAGTTAAAATTTCATGAAATTGAATGAAAATGGTTTTGGATCTTCTTGATGGAAAGGCACTGAAACGACCCCAAAAAGTACCCAAAAATATGCCTCGAAAATACTCAAAATCATAATTTCTATATATCTCAAAATTCATGCGTGATTTCAAAAATTTGACTTCATATTCTTGATCAGGAGGTCAAATTGAGTGGGAAATGAGTCTAACACCGATTTTAGAGCGAACAATTCACAATTTTGATTTTCCAAGTTTAATAAAACATAGTGTTCAGCCGTTTTAGTGGTGCGACGCTCCTCAGTGTATTTTGCTGCCCAATTTTTTTGTCCGACCAAGGCTTTTGAGTCTTGGGCCTAAGTGTTTTCATACGTAAAAATACCTATACTTAGCCATATTTTTCGCTCATATCATACAAGACATTCCCCAATACTCATTCAAACACTTAGGCTTATATTTCTCTCAAAATTCAAGTGCCAAAGCCCTCTTCGGATCTTAAGGAATTCAACCAAGCTTCAAGTCTCCATCTCCAACCTTCATCAAGTTTTTCCCCAAAGCTAAGGTGTGTGGGTTTCTTTCATGGGTTCATTTCAGCCATGATGCCCAAGCCTCCTTTTATTTAAAATTGCACGATTTAAAGTTGATTTACTCATGGGTCTCATCTATTATGAATTTCGCTGCACACTATGTTGGGATTTATGAAATGATGATTGTTTTAGCATGTTTTGAGCTATGAATCTAAGATCTAACGTGAGATTTGATGAAGAGTTTTAATGTATATCACTTGAGGGTACTACAAAGTATCTACTGATCATTTTACATTGAATCTTCTAGCATGATAACACTCTTGAATTGTATGGTTTTACATTAGCACTATACGCCCATCAAGTGTCTGATAAAATGTTTAGTTATGGGTTCTAGAGTTGTTGAAGGTCTAAAGAATGACATATGAGTTGAATGACTTTATGATGGTGATAAGAATGTTTATATGAGTTATTTTTAATGAAACGTACCTATGGCGTGGCAAGTAGATTATTGGATTCCCATGTTTGTTGTGTTCTTGAGAAAATGGAGAAGGTCATCCCTTGATGCTTGAAATGTAATGGTTTGATGAGCTAGTTCTATGATTCCTATCGAGAAGTCCATGCCATAAGGTAGAATTACTAATGATCCCTACTGAAAAGATCATATCATAAGGTATGGACATCCTACCGAAAAGGTCATGTCATAAGGTAGAATGACTAATGATTTCTACCGAAAAGATCATATCGTAAGGTATGGACACCCTACCAAAAAGGTTATGCCGTAAGGTAGAAAGACCTATGGTTTCCACTGAAAGGATCATATCGTAAGGTGTAAACATTCTATCGAAAAGGCCATGCCGTAAGATAGAATGAATCATGACTCCTACCCAAAAGATTATATCGTAAAGTAGAAGATGTCTTATACTGCCTATCAAAAAGACTATATCGTACGGTAGGGATATTGGTAAAACTGTAAATTGAGTAGGGGCCATTTATTTCATTTCATGAAAGTTGGTAAAAAGGGGTTGAGCATGTATTCCACATTGAGCTTACTTTCCTTGACCATGATTTACATGCATGTTTTCCCTTGAGGATTGATTATGCATGTCATATTGAGGTTATACCTAACCTTGCTTATAAATTTTATGCATTTCGATTATGTTGCCTATCCCTTGCTAGCATTGCATCCTACATACTTAGTACATTCAAATATAATAACGCATACACTATGCTACATGATGTTACAATTTAAGAAGCAGAGCCTCACTTGATTATTATCCTCCTCATGGCTAGTACGATCTCTCTCAAGCTCTTTGGCGAGTCCTCCATTTCGGGAACGATATTTATGATCTCATACATTGTTTCGAGACTATCTTCTTTTATGTATATGTTGACTATGTGGGTGAGCCCGTGTCACGCCCCAAGTCCCGTTAGGGTGGACTGGCACCGTTGCCGATAAGGCCCAGTAGAACCAACCTGTATCTATGCGCTTTCTATATGTATTATCAGGGATTTCTATATTTGACATGCCTTTAAGAAAATAAATAGTTATAATAAGCCAAAAGGAAATGCATTTGGCTAGGCCGTTGCGGCCACGACGTTTAAGGTACGAGACATGAGCACACTTTAATTTACATAATTTACAAAGCTTCTAGATAAAGAAAAGTATCTGATAAGGGTAGGGATAGGCCCCGCCTCGACTAACTGTACAACAAAAAGTATAAGCTCTAGACATGCAAAGCTCCAAGCAACCTGGAGCTTGGTAACAATAGTTGTATATCCTGCACTCCTTTTTGGGAGAGCTACTAGCCCTGTACCTACATTATAAAATGCAGGTCCCCATAAGGGATGTCAGTACGAGATAATATACTGAATATGTAAGGCAGGATATACTATATATGAATTAAAAACTCAAATGAAACTATGCACTAGTGTAGGATAAGAGACCACCTTTAGTTATACTTTGGGATCATGTATTTTATGTTCTTTATATTACTTTACCTTTACTGTATAATCTGTACACAACATGTAATACAAATGATCAGCTGATCAGTGATAAATTTGTATCGAGATCGTCCTTGGCTAGGTTTTCGTTAACCCCTTCGGCTACCACCCGTGATAGAATCATCCCTGGCTAGGTGATTTTTCCACCCCTCGGGCTACCACCCATCAATAAATAATATACTTTATCTTTCAATTACCTTTGAGATGATTCTTTTGGTGGTCACAATATTGTAGCTGTAGGACTGTATATGTAACATATGACATGTAGATAATCATACAAGAAAATATGACAATGAAAAGAGTACGTCACATAAATAATGAAATGCGTATGAGATGAATTAACTCATAAACATTATTTGGCAAAAAGAACCCATGTAACTTGGTATCCATGTATGTATGCAGATTTGAAGGTGACTATATATGGGAGCATATGAACATGTGCAAGAGTGTACACACAGTTAATAGTTGTGTCAAAGTTGGTAAGAGCCTTTGTGTGCCAAGGAAGGATCTATGTTTCATGCCAAACAATACGAAATCAAGTAGCCTTACATACCTTGTTGTAGAACCTCATTACTATCTCGAGATAACTTTCCCTTCCCCCAAATATTTATGTACAATATAGTAGGTGATAAAACTAGCATTAGTAACCAATAGGTACACCTTGGCAGCCCAATCACATAAAAAAATAATACGCGGGTAGCAAGCGGGCATTTATAAACCCAAGCATATTCTTTCAACCTTTCCGCCCCTAATTGTATTCTCTAATACACATTCGCATATACACATCATGTGCAGCCTGTTTTGGTGCCACAATAGTCTTACAACAGCCCACAAAGCACAACACCTACAATTCTGCGCAACATACAAATAGGCGGCATAACGTTACGTCCTTTTGCCACATTTTGACATCGGCAATTCCAAACCTATTTCAACTTCAACCAAACTGTTCCCACAATATTTACATATACAAACATTACTAAAATAGTCTAAGAACAGTGCAAAGCAGTCATTAAGGCGTGAGGCAATAGCCTCCCATCCAACAGCCCAAAAGTTCGCATTAAGAACACAATTGTGATATCCTATAAGAACTCACTTTTGCGGACTGTAAAAGTGGTGTAGCAGCCTGGTTACATTACTATAAAACCAACCTTGTTAAATACATAAGTATTACTTCATAATATAGCCAACCTAAAAGAGAAAAGCCCCTTAATTAACAAGAAAAGTGTACGATAATCCTTAGGATCATTGCTGTCTAAAATTTCCAGCACATGTATAAGCTTGTTTCTTTGGTTTTTATAAACAAATCATACTAAGTGCATAAGTAGATTTACTTATCTGTAAACTCAAGGTTTAGAGCTTCTTTAAGGATCCTTGTAAGGTTGTGAGGCTTGTTTTTCACACCTTGAAGGAGAGCAAAGAACAACCAAGAATACAGATATTTTTGTCTAAGTTGAAATAGCTTAAGGGGATGCTTTCATTCCGCTTTAAAAGACTTTTGGCCGACTTATTTGTGTGGTTTTAACCTTAATATTTTTAAGATGGTGATACAACAGCTTGGCCCTATCACTTAGGCCTAATTAGGTCTCAAAGTTAATGGGACTTGGCTACCCATTTCCAAATTCCTCTTCACTTAGTATGAGCCCAATTAGCCAAGTGGGTTGGGGGTGTACTTGGGCTCTTTTATTATTCATCTTGGGCTGAAAATAAAGTCTATTTATGATGCTAAAATATGGGCTAAAGTTATACCCTTAATACGGACTGTATTCATAATCGAACTTGGACAAATTCGACGTCGGGCCTCATCTTCGTTTAGCTAGAAAATTTAAGCTAAGCAAGTAGGTGACTCACTTTCTAGCTTAATAAGTCCTACAATCACCTTAATTCTATCACTTTTTTTAAGGCCGTGATGCCCTCAATTCTACTTAAAACTTATTTACACTCGACCCTCTTCAACGTTAGACATTTAATTGGAGATTCAAGAACTTTTAAAAATTGGCGCTAATTTGACCAAACCATATCATGTTTCATTTGCATAGTACTAGTATTGTAAGATGTGGGGTGTTATATCCTCCCCCCTCAGGAACATTCATCCTCGAGTGTTAGCATAATTGGATATCTTAACCAAGTTTAAACCTTTACTTACACAAACTTTTGACAAGACATTAAGTATTCAGTCATATGTACCTATTAGTATCCCAATTCTGCATGTTGGACTTCTTATTTAGCTTCAAAAAGGTAAGGGTATTTTGATTTCATCGCGTCCTCGGCCTCCCATGTTATTTCTTCTGCTTGCTAGTTTCTCCAAAGTACTTTCACTGAAGCTATTTCTTTATTCCGTAGCTTCTTAACTTAACGATCTAGAATAGCAATAGGTACCTCTTCATATATGAGATCTCCTGTAACCTGCACATCCTAAATAGGAGTGATACGAGATGGATTACTTATGTATTTTCGGAGCATTGAGACATGAAAAAATGGATGAACCATTGAAATCTCTTGGGGTAGCTCTAGTTCATATACAACTTACTCGAACTTCTTAATAATTTTATATGGCCCTATGTAACTCGAGCTCAGTTTTCCTTTCTTACCAAACCTCATAACCCTTTTCATTGGAGACACTTTTAAAAATACCCAATCCCCTACTGAGAATTCCAGTCCTCTCCTCTTAGCATCCATATATAATTTGTGACGACTTTGGGTTGTTTCTAGCCGCTGTTGTATTACCTTATCTTTTTCCATGGCTTTTTATACTAGATCTGGCCCAAGAAAGGTGGTTTCACCTACTTCGAACCATCCAATTGGCAACCTATATTTCCTTCCATACAAAGCTTCATAAGGTGTCATCTTGATACTCACGTGGTAGCTGTTACTATGGGCAAATTCAATAAGTGGCAAATGGTCCACCAAACTACCTTTAAAGTCCAATGCACAAGCTCGCAACATATCTTCAAGTGTGTAAATGGTGTATTCTGCTTAACCGTCTGTTTGAGGGTGGAATATTGTACTCAAATTCACTTATATCCCTAAACTTCTTTGGAAGGACTTCCAAAACCTTGCAGTGAATTAAGCTCCTCGGTCAGATATAATGGATAGTGGGACTCCATGTAGCCTGACTGTCTCTTTAAGGTATAGCTTGGCATACTCTTCAGCTATATAATCACTCTTGACTAGCAAGAAATGTGCTGACTTTGTGAGTCTGTCAACTATTACCCATATGGAGTCAAACTTCTGAAATGAGCAAGGCAACCCTGTAACAAAATCCATATTGATCATATCCTACTTCCATGTTGGAAGTTCTATACACTGCATATAACCTCCTGGCTTTTGGTGTTCTACTTTCACCTATTAGGCAATTTGGACATTGAGCCACAAATTCTGCAAGGTCCTTTTTAACGCCTCCCCACCAAAGCATTCCCTTCAAGTTATGGTACATCTTAGTTGATCCTGGATGGATATAATATCGGGAATGATGGGCTTCTTCCATTATCCTCTTTCTTAATCCATCAATATCAGGCACAAATAATCTATTTTGGTAGTAAAGTACTCCATTTTGTGTAAGGTCAAAGCCCTTTATCATATCTTGACTCACCTTTTCTTTAAGTCGTCGTAAAATAGGATCCTCAAATTTTCTTCCTTTTACCTCCATTACTAATAAAGACTTCGCAACATTATGCACAACAACCCCTTCCTTTGGAGTTTCTAGAAGGCAAACTCCCAAACTAGCTAGCTGACGTAGATCCTTAGGCACTCCTTGACTTACCACGGCTTGATCACCAATATTCATAATTGCCTTACGACTCAGAGCATCGGCTCCCAGATTTGCCTTCCCTGGATGATATAGTATATCAACATTGTAATCCTTTATTAGTTCTAGCCATCTCCGCTGTCTCAAAATTAGGTCATTCTACTTAAAAATGTATTGAAAACTCTTATGATCAGTAATATATCAACGTGAACTCCATACAAATAGTGGCGCCATATTTTCAGAGAAAATACAACTGCTACTAGCTCAAGATCATGAGTTGGGTAGTTTTTCTCATGTGGTCGTACCTATCTAGATGCATAAGCAATTACCCTACTATGTTATATCAGTACACACCCTAAGACAACTCCGAAAGCATCGCAATACACTGTATACCCCTTGGTTCCTTCTAGAAGTACTAGCACAGGTGCAGAAGTTAGCTTATTTTTCAACTCCTGGAAGCTCCTTTCACATGCATCATT
>JAABOM020062805.1:0-10024 GCA_011800125.2 Solanum clarkiae | reverse complement strand
ATGAAAATATTATTTTTAAAGAATCCCTTTTTGATTTTATTTTTTTAAAATCACTTTAACTAATAAAAATGTAAGAAAATAATTTTTTTTCTTAATCTCATTTTTATCAATTAAAATAAAATATCGTACCTTGTAAAAATAATATGTGTCATTATTATAAGATCATAGTAAACCCAACATTAATTTTTATTTAGATAAAGATAAAATAGTAACTATAATAAAACAAGAAATATTTTTATTTTTAATTTTTTTCTCATATTGATATAGGATAAATATTTGCTAATTAAAAAATATTATTAGAAAATAATGTGTTCAATAATAAAATAATTTACAAATTTATTTTAAAAAGGGCATTTTGACCCATTAAATAACAATAAGGGCATTTTTGGACCAAAGGATTGACGGCAAGAGTATTTTTGGACCAAACTATAAATGAAAGACATTTTTGTTCATTTCATATAGTTTAAGAATATTTTGACTCTTTTCCCTTACTTTGATAACCCAAATATTTTGTTCCCACCTACGTATGAACTCACACTTACATACTTGATTAGAGTCGGATCTAAGATGTCACGCCTCGGGAGGGTACTCTATATGTAACTGGCACTCAGAGACTATTGTTAGTCCCCACATGAACCACATGGCCTCATCATATTCATTCATTCATACATTCTACTAATCAGCGGATGACATAAGGAAGTAAATGGACACATCATCATCTAGTCTTAAAATAATATTATAAAGAAAAGGCTAGTAGGAAGAACTAGCTCACAATCTTACATCAACATTCGACTTTAGTCTATGAAGCCTCTATCACTATCAGGTGGTACCAATGACAGACCCATGACTAAATCCAAATAAAGCTAATAAGTGTTTAACTCTAAAGCAAGATGAAATAAATATGATGAATCCTCCGAAGTAGGGGAGACTCACCAATCAGCTGAACGTCTCAAATCCTCAACAATGCGCCTGTTTATGATCTCCAAATCTTGTATCTACATCATGAAACGATGCAGTCCTAAAGGGGGTGAAATGCCCCAAAAATATGCTTTGAAAATGCCCATAATCGTAATTTCCATATATCTCAAAATTCATGCGTGATATCAAAATTCTGACTTCATATTCTTGATCAGGGGACAAAATTGAGTGGGAAATGGGTATAACCCGAATTTTAGAAGACCCGTAGCAAAAAAAGATCTTCGCCAACTTTTCGCAAAACAATGTGGGTCCGTGATGGCTCCGCGACATGGACCCGTCTCAGAGCAGTGTTCTCACTTTCTTAATTTTCTATTTTGGCCTATGGTATTGGGATCATGACCCCATGCCCTTTTACACGTGAAATATCCCATACTTAGCTATTTTTTAACTCCATATCACTCAAAAACCCTCTCTAAAACCTCTCAACCATTTTATAAAAAATTTTCATCCAAATTCAAGTGTGTTAAGCTTTATTCCGGATCTCAAGAACTCCATTCAAGCTTCAAGTCTCCTTCAAGTCTACATCAAGGAATCTTCAAATTTGGGTATGTGGGTTTCATCCATTGGGTCCTTTCACCCATAGAGCCCAATCTCCATTTTTATGAAAATTGTGTGTTTTCAAGTTGTATTATCTATGGATATCTTCTATTATGGATTATGAGTATAAATTATGTTGGGTTTATATGAAATGTTGATTTATTATGCATGACTATCTATTTCAAGCTTGTACTATGAATGAGTTTTGTTTGTTGAGACTATGCATGTTTTGATCTATGAAACTATGATTTATTATGAGATTTGATGATGAATTTCAAGGTATTCTATATGAGGGTTTTACTATATGTTTGTGGGTTGATTTGCATTGATTTTTTTTTCATATTATTACTCTCTTGAATTGTATGATTTTGAACAAGTATTATACAACCACCAAGTTTTTGATAAAATGTGCAGACAAGGTTTCTTAGAGTTATTGATGATCTATTGCATGATTTATGAGTCAAGTGACTTTATGATGATTTTGGGCTTTCAAAAATGTATTGAATTCATGGAAATGTCTATGATATTGTAAATGCCGGATTAAGTCTTTTTTCAAAGATTTTACCTCTTGTGGGCCTTTGATGTTAATGCAAGGGTAATGTTTGATGATGATCTATTTTTATGTTTTAAAGTTAGGCTCACCATTAGAGGTCAAAGATGTTTTAGAGCTACCCCTTTCATATTTTCATGTTTCTTACAAATTGCTAAAGTGTGATTATTTCAATTATTCCGTGGGATTAGGCTTAGCACTGATGAATTGGATGTGGCATGAACCATCTTCACGGATTCATATTCCTTTCTTCAAACTATGTGCCAATATAGGAGTATACTTTACCCTTACTTTACTAGTGGATCCATTTAGTGCAGTTTTTAATGAAATTCTTACCGAAATGGGTCATGTTCCCGTAAAATAAAGTTTCTCATAAAATCCTTTTCAAAATATGTCATGTTCCCATAAGGAGGGTTACTTCATACGAAATGGGTCATGTTTCCATAAGGTGAAGTATGGTTTACCTTGGCTAGTAGACTACCTCTTTACCAATTATGGGTAATCATCGGGATTCCAAGTTGTGGCTCATGTATTCTTATTCCGTGTCAGTTAAAGTCTCTTCCCATAGATGTGTCATGTTCTGTACAAGTTGAATGATTCATAAACATGTTTTACTTTAAGCATTGATCATGCATGCCATATTGAGATTATGCTTATATATTGCCTATTACTATGCATTTTGACTATATTGACTTATGTCTTGTTGCATTGCATCCTACATACTTAGCACCTTTAAACATACTAATGCATACTTTATGCATAAATGATATCATCATGTATGAACCGGAGCTCCTCTTGATCATCCTCCATGTGGCTAATAAGATCACTCGAAGTTAAGCTTTGGTGAGTCCTTAAGTTTGAGGATATTATCTACTTTCTTGATATTTTAAGACTTCTTGTGTTGAACATTTCACATTATGAGAATGAGCTCGGAAAGTATCTTGGCCCCCGCTCCATTCTAAGTTTAGAGTGTTGTTGGAATATTATAATGTATTTATGCTATAAGATTGACTCCTTATGTTTTTATGATATCAAAAACTTCTGTTAGTCTCGCTTCCCATTTTATATATCGTTTGTTGTCATTTACTTTGCTTCCGCGACCACGGATGCGTGATTGACATGCTAAGAGGCTTGTTTGGGTCCCTTCAGGTTTCCATTCGCCGTATCCCGTCTAGTGAGTCGTGACAAACTTGATATCAAAGCACTAGGTTGTTAATGGTCCTCGAAATCCAACACACCACGTCTTATTCATGGTTGTGAAGAGCGCCACAACTATGAGTAAGGGGCTATGAGGCGTTTTAGAAAATGTTTCACTTCTTCATGATCTATGTCGTGTGATAGAGTTAAGTTCTCAAGGGCTTATTCCTGATTCTTAAAAGTTACATTTCAGAAAATATCTCAAGCTATTCAGGGTGGTGGACAAGATGATGACCTATCAAACGCGGAGGTTCGCAATGCTTTATGCCTAATGGCCAAAGCGGTGATCGCTCAACTCAACAACGGGCGGGTGCCTTCGAGATTGCGAATGATAAGAGAGGGAAGAGAAAGAGTAAGATAGCCTGAGTTGAGGGTGCTTCGTCTTCATCAAGACTACCGGTGCCCAAGTATATAAAGGAAAGGGTTTATTTCTTCATTTGTCAAGGGTATGGCAAGAAACATCAAGGGGATTGTTTAGTGGGCGCTAAGAGTTTTTTCAAGTGTGGAGGTGTTGGGCATAAGATGAGAGATTGTCTGGTTGCCTCAAAGGAAGGAAGAAGAAATATTCAATGTGAAGGTGGCAATGGTGGGAACTAACCCCAAGTGTCAAAGGTGTGGGAGGAACCTTGGTGGTCCATGCTTGAGGAAAACCAATATTTGTTATGGTTGTGGTGAAGAGGGTCACAAGCTAGTCGATTCTCCATATGCTTGAAAAGGGGTAAAGGTGGTCATGTTGATCAAAGAGCTTAGGAAGGCCAACAAGAGAGTGCCCCATGACATAATCAGTTTTATGCTCTTCAAGGGAGGCAAGGGATGGATGAGGTGCCAGATGTCACTATCGGTATGTTAAAGATTTTTATTTTTGAGGTGCATGCTTTGATAAGTCCGGGTGTCACTATTTCTTTCATTATTCCTTTTGTTGCTAATAAGCTTCATGTGTCCTTTTGGTGTCTACACCCCCCCTCCCCGTAATTGATGATTTCATTGTTGCTAGAAAAGTCTATAGGGGATAATTCCATTTAATTATTGCATAAACTGTTGTTTTGTGATTTTGTTGAACTTGGCATGGTGGGTTTGAGTTTGTCCTTAGGGTGGATTAGTTATATGCATATCATGCTTTCATTGATTGTAGAATCCATAAGGTTAGATTCCAATTCCCTAATGAGTCCATACTTGAGTGGGAAAGTTGTAAAGTGGTAATTAAGGGTAGATTCATTCCTTGTCTTAAGGCCCAAATTGATCTTTAAGGGTTGCATTTACCATCTCGTAAGGGTTAGGAATGTTGAGTCTAAGGTTATTCCTATTGAGTCAGTTCCAGTAGTTAATGAGTTCTTGATGTCCTTCCCGATATTTGAATATGTGGTAATGTCTTTTGCTTGACTGATGCCCCAACTATGTTTATAAATCTCATGAATAGGGTCTTTGAACCCTACCTTGATATGTGTGTGGTAGTTTCTGGATGGTACATTGACTTATTCCGGAATGAAGAAGAGCTTGTCAGTCATTTGAGGGTAGTGTTGGAAATCTTGAGGGATAAGAGGTTGTTTGTTAGATATGATAAGTGTGAACCTTGAGTAATAAAAAGGTGGTTAGAGAAGTACACCGGTTGGCTAGGTTGAGAATGAGGTTGGATGAAGTTGAGAATGGTAGTGTAGTGGTTTTGATGGTTGTAAATCTTCTTTGGTTGATGAGGTCAAGTTAAAGCAAGACCCTGATCCTGCCTTGCTAAAGTTGAATGCTATAGTGGAATATGGTAAAGTAGGGGTTTTCTCCCAAGGGGGAGATAGTACCTTTTGGTACTAAGGTAGATTGTGTGTGCCTAATATTGATGAATTGAGGAAGTTGATTTTGAAAGAGGCTCATGATTCATTCTATTCTAGTCTTTCCGATTCTATGAGGAAGATAAAGACTATGGGAAGGTATCTTAGTGAGGTTGGTGATTGGGTTTACTTGAAGATCTCATCCATGAAGGGCGTGGTCCGGTTTGGGTAAATTGAGCCCAAGGTTTATGGATCCTTAATGAGTTTTGAGAAGAATTGGTAAGGTTGCCTATGAGTTGGAGTTGCCTATGGATATGTACATGTTTCACCCAATATTCCATGTGTTGATGTGAGAAAGTGTGTGGGTGACCCAAGTGCTATAGTGCCCTTAGAGGTTGTGGGTATCGTGGGAGATAGTTTGACCTATGAGGAGGTCTAGGTTAAAATATTGGATAGACAAGCGAAGAGGTTGAGGGACAAAGATGTAGTATCTGTCAAAGTTCTTTAGAGGAATCAACAAGTCAGAAGCATCACTTGGGAAACAGAGCGGACTTGAAGAAGCGATATCCGTACCTCATTCATTCTATTCAAGCTTAAGATAACAAATTAAGTCCTATCTATGATTTCAAGTCTTAAGTTTTAGCCCTCATGTCACTTTGCATGCATTCATGTTCATGATAACAAGTTTATGGTGATTTTTGACATTCATGTTGAGATTTTTGAAAACGATGTTTAAGTGCATTTGTTGCATTCATGTTGGGATGAAATCTTCATGATTACTTCTCTTATGTACGTTTCTTGATATTCAGGGATGAATGTTCCCAAGGGGGAGATATTGAAAAGCCCCAAAAATGTGCTTCGAAAATGCCATAATCGTAATTTTCATATATCTTAAAATCCATAAGTGATATCGAAAATTCGACTTCATATTTTTGGTTATGGGGCAAAATTGAGTGGAAAATGGGTATAACCCATATTTTAGAAGACCCGTAACGAAAAATGATCTTCGCCAACTTTTCACAAAATAATATGGGTCCGCGATGGCTCCACGACGTGGACCCATCGTGGAGCAGTGTTATCACTTCCTTAATTTTTTGTTGCGGCCTAAGGCGTTGGAGTCATGGCCCCATACCCTTTTACCGGTGAAATATCCCATACTTACCATTTTCAACTCCATATCACTCAAAAACCCCTCTCTAAAACCTCTCAACCATTTTATAAAAAATTTCCATCCAAATTCAAGTGTCTCAAGCTTAATTCCGAATCTCAAGAACTCTATTCAAGCTTCAAGTCTCCTTCAAGTCTACATCAAGGTATTCTGAAATTTAGGTATATGAGTTTCATCCATTGGGTCCTTTCACCCATGGAGCTCAATCTCCATTTTTATGAAAATTGCATGTTTTCAAGTTGAATTATCTATGGGTATCTTCTATTATGGATTATGAGTATAAATTATGTTAAAATTTTATGAAATGTCGATTTATTATACATGACTATCTATTTCAAGCTTGTACTACGAATGAGTTTTGTCTATTGAGAATATGCATGTTTTGATCTATGAAACTATGATTTATTATGAGATTTGATGATGAATTTCAAGAATTTCAAGGTATTTTGTATGAGGGTTTTACTATATGTTGGTATTCAAATGTACTAACGCATATTTTACGCTTACATGATATCACCATGTAGGGACCGGGGCTCGTCTTGATCATCCTCCACGTGGCTAGTGAGATCACTCGAAATTAAGCTTTGATGAGTCCTTAAGTTTGAGGACACTATCTACTTTCTTGCTATTTTAAGACTTCTTTTATTGAACATTTCATATTATGACGGTGAGCCCGGAAAGTATCTTTCCCCCCCCTCCCATTCTAAGTTTAGAGGTGTTGTTGGAATATTATGATGTATTTATGCTATAAGCTTGACTCCTTATGTTTTTATGCTATTAAAGACTTTCCTTAGTCCCGCTTCCCATTTTATATATCTTTTTTTGTCGTTTACTTTGCTTCCGCAACTAAGGATATGTGATTGATATCCTAGGAGGATTGTTTGGATCCTTTAGGGTTCTCATTCGCCGTGTCACGTCTAGGCCCTAGGCTTGGGTCGTGAAAGGGGGATACCGGTGCAAACAGATGAGTGAAATCAAAACAGGTAGAATAATATGAAACAACATCAACTCAGAAAGATAACCAATCAAACTGTCAAATATCTATCTAAAATAAGAATAAAGAGTAGACAATGACTCATCAACATCAATCACCTCATACCATCACATCAACATCAGAGTACAATCAAGGTGGAACTTATCTGGGAGTTTCTCTAATCGACAACCATCACCTATGAGCCAGTGAAGATATAACGAAATGATGTCATTTCCACATCCGCCTAGTACTTTATCGGGGTAAAAAGGCGTGATATCTGTGGATCTATAATAACATAAAGTCCTCTTTTGGGACTAAGAAAACATCCATTCTAATGGTACAATCCTCTTCCTACGTTGGGTATATAGTTAATGAGTGCGAGTGGAACTTACTCTTACTCATTTCGGTGCTCAATACTCCTCCCAGGAGTCAACATGGTCATAAGACATCAAACATCAAGATTTCTCATTACTTAGTCTCTTTTGGACAAAGAACATTAACTTTAGGAATTCAGACATTCCTTTAAGGTTAAATTCAACCTCTTTAAGATACTCAGGATATCAATCTCATAAACATCAATCATCAACACATTGAACTCATGACCCAAACCACAACAACAAACACATTTACATCGTCAAGGCTCTAGACTCATCTTCTAAGTTCAATTCTCACATACTTTCAAAAGTTAACATATAAGATTTATACAATATCTCATGAAAAGTATTTAATTCAAGAAAGTAAGTCTATGATGATCATTAATGTATAAAAATATATGTAAGCAATATAGTTTTCAAGAATTTAATCAAGATAATACATCAAGAATCATGTATGGGGACTCATGGACTCTCAACTCATCTATGACCATCTATGGAGCACATGGAAGGGCAATCACATGCTTCTAGTTTAGCCTTACATATCTGAAAAGTTGATATCACAATCGAAATTTGTTGAATACTAGCTTTCTTGGAGAAGATTCTCGATCTCAGTAGTTCTTTTAGAGTGGAAGAACTTGGAAAAATACTGTTTGAAGGGCTTTTCTTTGATTCTTGAATTCTTGACTTAGAATTCTTAGAGTTCTTGATGAAGAACCCTACATTGTTGAAAAAGAAGAATCAAGAAATCCTTTCTTGGGATTCTTGAATTCATTTTCTTGGAACCCTCGAGGATGAATCTGGAAAGTTAATCCTAACTTGATGACTTTCTCGATGATTCTTGAGTGTTTATGTTTAGGAGTGAAGGAGAGGATTTTTAATTATGAAAACTGATGTTTTATGCGTTTTGAGACCTTAAATGGACCCTAAAGGTTTTAGGATGAAAATAGCCTCAAAAAAGAAAGAAATAAACGTCATTAGCTTATCCGGTAAGGGTCCGTGTTTGGTCTGTGACGCGCTCTGAGCGCGGACCTTCAGATAACTCTGCACTCCTTCACTAAAATGATCATAACTTTCTACTCCAAACTCTGATTAAAGCGAAATTGGATGCATTGAAAAGCTAATTCAAATAGCTTCGATTTGCTATATTATGAGTCACATAACTCATTATACTTTAGGAGGTATGGTCATTTGAAGTTGACCATTCTATCAACTCATACAGAAACTTTGTTGGTAGAAATTTTTTGGACTTGGCTTGATGTGAAAGATCTCTTATATTCATTTATTGAACTTAGAAGGGATTGAGAATTGACCGGAATATCCCTCCAAATTAAAACAAAAATTTATAAAACACAAAGCATATCCGCGTCCCAGCTGTCTTGCCTTGGGCGCACATAACCACTGTTTTTCGTCTTGGATCAAAAAATTATTTTTCAATTTGATGGCTCTAAAATTCAAACGGGACCATTTTACCACTCAATTTTCCATGCCGAATGCATATCTGATCTCGAATTCGTAAACAGAGCATGAGAAAACACGTTATACACACATCTCTATTCTAGGGATATTTTGATAATTTTATCGAGCGTTACACAAGATGAATAAAGAGTATGTAGCTACTAACCACAAACATAGATTCTAGTTAATATGTGTTGAGTATTATCATATCAGATGATAAAAAAAAAAGGATAAGTTATTTTCTTATATGAATTTAGACAATATTATTTAGCTTTTGATGGTATAAATTAGGTCCAAGCTAGGGTTGAACATTTTGTATTTGGTTAAGAATTTTCAAATTCTGAGTTTAGTAATTTAATTATCAATAGTTAAAAGTTTGATTTGATAACTACATTTTTTTCAAAATTGGATTTGATAATTTAGTCAAAGGTAAATCAAATGTCTATTTGATAAGATATTCATTAATATTGTATTGAAGTTAAAGCCAATTGTATTATAAAGTTAATATTATTGCTTCAATTATTTTTATTTTTTCAATGTGAAGGCATGAAATAATAAAATATAACAAATAACAAAATATTAAGAAAAATAAATTGGCACAACTAAAAGACATTTGTGTGAGGAATTAAAATCATCAAACAGAAATGTATAACCAAAGTGAATTATTAATGAAGCATTTATGCTCCCACCCCCTCCCCCCCTCTTTTTTTTTTCAGACTTTAAGTTTCTGATCGTAATGTTATGTATAGTTAAATAGTAACTAGGATTTACTATCCAGTACAACATTGTTGATAGTTGATCAAAAGCCAATATCATGTAGGGGGAAAAAGAATATTTCTTTTGTTAACACCCCTGAATACATTTGTATTTGGGTTGTTTATGTTTAATATTTAATTTTCTCTTTAGACTTGTACTGAAGAATTCCACACAATCTGTGTGGAAAAATGGCTAGGGTTGAGAGAGGAAGAGAATTGGGAAAGTTAACTGTATTCCCTTGATGAATGAATATCTGTTTCTATTACAAATAAAGCA
>JAABOM020062804.1:0-10024 GCA_011800125.2 Solanum clarkiae | reverse complement strand
TTGATTAATTATATATCTTTGGATCCTTGTTCCATAACACTAGATATGTTAAAAGTTATTCAATGGACTTCTACACTAGATACGAGAGTGTTTTAATTACATCCCTCTTATTATGTGTGTTGGTCATAGCTCAACTTGCTCGACATTTTGTACCATCAAAAAATCTGATTCTTACTTTTTCTACTTTTTACTAATGACTTGTCATACTATTTGTTGACGTGTGCAAAATATTAACAAAAAAAATTGCACAACAATTTCTTTATTATAAGTGGATAAAAAAGAAAAAGGAATGATCAACATCTCATGAGAGTTGATTGTGTTAAAATCTTACAGGTTATTAATCTACCGGTTGTTGATATGTATTTAAAGATTAGAATGCTCAATGTTACCCACTCTTAGTTTTGTAATATATGATGCTTCTCATCCAAAGGTATGTTCTTTTCAGGCATTGTTTTTTAGATTTTAAAATTGAGTATAATGATGTGTGAAAAGTAAATGGTGTAGTAAATTTTGAGAAATTTAAATTTTTATAAGAACAAAAATGAATGGAGGAATTGAGTAGGTAGTAATTGACACATTTATTTTTTTATTAAGAATTATAATAATAAATAAATTACTACAAATATAGTGAAAATTTTCCAAAAAGATTATTAAAAGGATGATAAATAAGATCCTTGGCCAAAAAGAGGTGTCACATCATTTTTCATTTATTTATCTTTAAATATATAGATGAGAAATTAGTATGCTTTAATTATTTTTTTTGCTCATTAGATATTATTCTTTATGGCTTTCTACAATATCTAAGGCATTTTATTTTCATTTCTATGGGTTATATTTAGAAAGTCACAGCAATAATATTTTAAGATATTAAGAAATAAGAATTTTTTGCATGGCTTTCTTGAACTTCAACAACATAATCTATGTTACTAAGTCATTCAAGAACGAAGTCATTAAGAATCCTTTAAAAAAAAAAAACCTAATACTCTTGAAGTCACTTTGTATGTTGAGTACAATAGACCACCAGACAATGGATGAGAACCAGATGTTAGGTTGAATACAAAATTCATTACGAGGAGAATAAGGAAGAGGTGGAGTAACAAGAGTATTTTTACAAGGGTCAATTCAAAATGATTTACGATGACAGGAGTGTTGAGAATCACAAAATATAGAAGAGTTTTTGTAAGAGAGAGAGAGAATATGATCATAAAAGGTATGATGAAAAGGTGATATAAATACAGGGAAGAGGTGATTGCACTAGTTTGTTTATGGCGATTTTTACCTTGTATTATAGTAATTTTTGTGTTTGTTCTGAGTTGATTATCTCTTGTGATTCCATATTGTCTGAAATTCTAATCATATAACTAAAAGAGATTGGAAACTAATCATATAACTGATATAGGAGAATAATCATATAACTGAACTGCTCTAGCAAATACGAAAAGGGATCCAAAGTAAAATAGGACTTAATGAATATTGAGATTCTAGAGCCTTGTTCATGCAGGCTAGTAACACTGAGTACGTAATTGAAGTCAGACAAAGCCATGCAGAAGATTCTTAACGTATGATTTTTATCAAATCACAGACATAACTTTTAGGAATGAGTCAAAAGATTTCAAATTAAGATTTTCAAAAGTGCTATAGAAAGACATAAGGCATGCTAATTCCTAATATAAGTATAGTATGGCAGATAACATGCATCTAGCAATTAAACATGTCTCCAAATTTCTTAATGTAGAAATCAAGTCTACATTGTATCAGGAAATCAATTTTTGCATGCGAAATTCAGTTCGTACTTAGTAGGTTTTTTACATCACAATGAAATTTGGGAAATAAAATAAAATCCCATAAAAAGGTTTCTAGATAATAATTCAACTATTGTTTTGTTAATATTTCAAATCAATAAATTATAAGGATGACTAGGAAGCAACTTGCCGAAGAATCAAATAGCATGCTCTGGGAAAACATAGTACACAAGTGACGATTTCAACTCGAACTCGAGATCACTGGATGTCAATAGGAGAATCAATTGTCGCATGAAGTACTTGAAATTTGCAAGAATTTCATATTGGTTAATCTTCTCAATTCAACCTCTTATGGACTTTTCCATTCATCAAGAGGTCTAAGACAGGAAGATCCTTCATCTCTGTGTCTCTTTCTCATAGGTACAAAATTTCATTCATGTGAAGTAATGGTTGCAATAATAAGTAATGGATTTCTATGATATGTATCCGATAACATATTCTTGGCTGTTACTAGTGATTTTTATGTCTTTGAGTGAACTTTTTATGCTAGATATTATGTATTTTGCTTGGGCCTTGGTAAATATTAGCATCTAATGACAGTTCTTCTAATATTAATTATGTCATTGAGGCATTCAAAAATATTTTATCTTAGAATATTAACAAATCCAACAAGGGATATGGAACATTTCATTAGCAATAAATGAAGTTACTGACATATTAAATGATAAATGCCTTTGAACAGTTGTTGACCTCTAAGTTGATTCAATTTGACAAATTTTATTAGCTAAAAGTGATGTGAGCAGAGTGCATAATACTTTTGTATATTAAATAAGGCAGGTTGAGTTGATTGTTAACTAGCCACTTCTGCATTTCTGTGATTGTAAATACAAAGATTTTGTTTCATTAGAAGGAAATAAAATGCATAACATGATTTGAGTATATTAGTAGCAAAATAGAGAATTATGCTAATTAATTATATATCTTCGGCATTTTGGAGGTCAAACGACGGGCCCAACCTACAAACTGTAGAAGCTTCTACGACCTGTGGTTGGGTCCATGGAGTTTGGAACCCAAAATTTGACTTGAAAAAGTCAATCCACGAGCTAAGTATGGGCTCAAAGTTCAATATATGGCCAATAATTCAAGATTGTAGAACCAACTTTGCTCTAGCAGTCTACCGTAAAACAATCATAACGTTTTACTCCAAACTCAGAATGGGGCAAAATTGGTGGTGTTTGAAAGATAATTCAAAGATCTTTAGTTTGATAGGTCGCGGGTCATCTAACTCTTAGTGTGTTGAGTGTTATTGTCATTTAAAAAATAATGTTATGACTGCAAGATTCAAAAGTTTATTTTTTATTTACATTCTTAAACTCCGTTAAAATCAACACAGAACGAGTATTTATTTTCCGTATAGATTGACAACAATTGGTTTTTAAACTATCATAACCCCTATATACTACTGCCATCATAAGACTCCAAATATTGTCATGTGATATGATTACAAATGACTGCAACTGCTAATATGAAGTTAAAACATAATCGATTATTTATTTTTCGTATAGATTGACAACAATTGGTTTTTAAACTATCATAACCCCTATATACTACTGCCATCATAAGACTCCAAGTATTGTCATGTGATACAACAACAACAACAACAATAACATACCCAGTGAAATCCCACAAGTGGGGTCTGGGGAGGGTAGATTGTACGCAGACCTTACCACTACCTCACAGAGGTAGAGAGGCTGTTTCCTTAAACCCTCAGCAAATATTGTCATGTGATATGATTACAAATGACTGCAACTGCTAATACGAAGTTGAAACATAATCGATTATTTATTTGATTTATTGATGAATCTGTCTATGAAAGAGCGGAAAGAGACACAATTAGGATAGAGGTTCCCTTTGATGATTTTAGCCTCAGGTAGTGTTAATCAAAAGATGTCAATGTTTGAAACTGTTCATATTAGCATTTGTTCAATTGAAAGGAATAAAAAGTTTAATTTGATAAGCGTGCAAGAATGAGAGGGGTAAAAAAGTTGTGCGCTCTTGGCTATATTGAAAAAAGAATTTATTGTTCGAAGCATGCATATATGTGTCTAATTCTATCATTCCATGTATGTCTTGCCAATTTGATCAAGGCTGGTGAGATAAATGATCTCATCCAAGAGATTCCTCCTCATGATGCAGTGAACAATATGACAAGGCTGATCTTGGCCAATGCACTCTATTTTTAAGGAGAATGGAATGAGAATTTCGATTCCCCTTCAATGTTCTACCTCTAAAAGGTGGGCTACTCCCAAACATTCTCAAAGAGAGCTGCTGGCAACGGAGATTTACCAAGTTGTGTGACCACAAGGGCAGCATCAAATTGTGCCCCTCAGCAACCTGATATACTTATTTCATTTTTATTCGGACTTCTCTTTGCTCTTCCTTTGTTCTCCCTTCCTAGATTTTTTTCCGCAACATGATCATATACGGATAACTATGTTAAGTTGAACTTAGAAAGTCTTTGTGCATTTCTAGGTGTAAGTCAATCAATTATGCTAAAATTGAATTGAACTAAAATTTGAGCATTCTCTTTTTCCATTTATTGCCATATTATTTCTGTATTCATTTCTTCTCACGACTCATTATATACCAAATAGAAACAAAAGTTTGAACAAGTTCCCTTTGTTGGAGAAAAAAAACAAAATTGTTTTACCTTATTTTTGAGAGTTCATATTTGAACTAAAGACGCTTGTGCCTTTCCACCTTAAAAAAAAAAAGAGTAGAGCTCATTTGAAAAAAAAATTTGGAGAATACTAGGGGTCCTATACTTTAATTTTTGGTTTGCCACATCTCATCCTTGAATAAGAGTAGCTCATTTGCAACTCTTCTAGAAATAAAAATAGCATTCACAACATAAAAGTGTAATATATTCATGGTTGTAATTCTAAGTAGAGCTCGACATGCAAAATTCTTTACCGGATGACATAAGAATTTGAAATTATTCTTTTGGCTCTGCATATTATCGCAATTCTATGGTAGTTGTGAAATCGTAATAAAGTATCATAAAAATCAAACAATCTACTTAAATTGTTGGGCATGTGCTCAACACAGGCATTGTTTCTCTAGCTCAGAGATAGCATCACAGTCACATAACAAATCTAATGACACTAAAATCAATCAATTTGAAGAAAAAGAGCAAAATAGTAAAAATCCCCATGTCAGAAAAAGTATCCAAAATCTGAAAATTAATATATGAAAATGTCCTCTTTGTAATAAGGATTCAAACGGTGGAAACCAATTTCTAAAGTTGAGTTAAGATGAGGGAGGAATCATCAATTAAAGTCTGAAAAACAAAGTCCAAAAAAACCCTAAATTCCACTTTAAAATCCCAAAATTATAAGTTAAGAATATAAATTCATCAATGGAAATAATTGAAATTGGTTAGAAAATAGTTACGCAATCAATTTTCTTCAAAACCCTTGAAAATGTTCCCTAGAGCGAAGCATGGATGGTCAAAAATGGTGGAAATGTTTTTAAGAGCTTTAAAAGATGGACACTGTTCAGTCACATGCAAAGCTCTGCGAATGTGGATCAAGGCCCACGAACATGGAGACCAAGAGGGATTAACCCTCTGCGAACGCAGAGATGAGGACCGCAAACGTGGTTCACCACAGTGTACTCCACGAACGCGACAGTGAGGCTCCCGAACACGGAGGACAATGTACCTATACCTCCGCGAGAACAATCTCAAGCCCGCGAACGTGATCTCAAGCCCACGAATGCGGACAACAAATGGTACATGCACCAGGACTTGTTGCACCAGAAATACACATCTTGATCAAAATCATGAACTGACATTTGGAATTTATTCAGAACCCTGTGATAGCAAACAAAACATGGAATAGAAATGATGTTCCGGACTCAATGGAACCATTAGATTTCAAATTTGAGGCCTCCTTGGCCCAGAACCCGAGAAAGAGCATTTAAACTAGTTTTAAACTCAAAAATGCAAACTATTCAATTAAGCTCTAAAAATTACAACAAAATCATTTTTAGAATTAGTTTCACCATCAGGAACTACTGGAACTGACAGATCTGATTTGAGCCTTCGAACTCCGACTGTTGACCTAAGTCAAGGTATATGAAGTATGAATTTCATCCTCGCATCCTACGTTGATGAAAGGGATGGTACTAATGTGGATCATAATGCCCTTGCCTCCTTTTCTAGTTAAGGGGGTCATACTAGCAACAAACTATGACACCCCATAACTCTATTCTTATATGCACCTATATTTCAAGACTCATTCCTACATATGAGAAGTGAATTAGGGTCATAAGGATCTCTCGTACTTAGCTCTATTCTTATATGCACCTCTAGATTATATAAGGGTCAACATTAAAAATCAGAACTCTTAGGACATAAAGAATTAGGTGTCCCATGACCTACCAAATAAAAGGCCTTGGAATTAGTAACGCAATTGATGTCACCTCATTTGGAGTTTCAAGTCAAAAGTTATGACCGTTTACTAAAGACTGCCAGAGCAGGGTGTACCTATGAGATGACTTACCACCAGTGGTTTGAGTTATGGCCCGTCTGCTACCTCGTGTTAAAAACTCCAGAAAATCCATTTTTTGGTCTCAAATTTGACGAACCTATCTACAGTCGTAGATGCTTATACGGGCCATAGATTGAGCTTGTGGAATCGATCTAAAGATCATGAAATTTGCACATAAGTTTACAGATTAGTTCCTATGGGGCGTGGAAGTTTCTACGGGCCGTAGGTGGGCCCGTGGACGACCTTGGCAGCTTTTTAAGAAAGGGTATTTTTGTATTTTTCCACTCTTTCAAAACCTAAACCCGATGTTTTTACACCCAAATAAATCCCTAAACATATGATGTTCAACCTTTTTATGCTAAAAGCACCTTCACCAACTTAGAGCAAGGTTTCAAGCGAGAAAAAGGCTAGGGTTTGAGCATAATCTTGTGAGTTTTCCAAGCTATTCCAAGACTCAAAATTTCTAGGAATGTAAGGCCAACTAAAACATGGATTATGTTCTTCCATGTACCCCATAACCAATACTGATGGAGTTGTGAGTGAATTGAGGCTCGCATGAATGTTTCTTGAAGGTTTCTCTAAAATCCTAGTGTATTCCTATCTAATTGATATAGTTGTATATTGTTTATGAGATTGTGAACTTATTATATCTCTGATCTTGATGTAAGTGTTTGATCTATCTATATACTTGTGTGATGAGATACTATGCTAGAATATGAGTATATCTATATTACTGTGTTCTATATATTATGTTATGCTAAGACTTTTCTGAGTGCAGATTTGTAGTTCCGCGGATTGTGGTTGGGATTTAAGGAGTTACTTGTGTTCTTCATTTCTTTACCTTAGGTTAGTTCCATTTGCTAAGTACTCGTTGTATGGTGCTCACTCCCTTGCCACATTTTTGTAGGTTGTGAGCCCGGTCTATCTTGCTAGACTTCCTTCTTGTTGGATTGAGCTTCCAGACTTTTTGTGAGATAGCTGCTTATATCTCTAACAGGCCTTGAGGATACCACTTTTATGTTTCAGTTCAATTTGAGGACTAGACATTATGCCTTGTATTTCCTTTGAATATTCTATATATAAAGGCTTGTACAAGTGACACCAGTCCTTAGGATAGTTGTAGTTGGTTATTTTCCGCTTATTTATATTACTTAGACCATTATCTTTCATTTTAACTTTATTTGTTAAGTTGCTTGAATTTTGGACTGACTCGCCTTGGTGGGTTAGGTGAGTGACATCACACTCGAATTTCAGGATGTGACACCTGGCATGCATGTTTGATGTCCTCTATCATCCTAGCATGGTCAATAATGCTCTGAAATGAACCACCAGGTAATATAAGAGAGGTTATGCTCTCTCAGAGATAACTTGCAAACCCCTTCATAAATCGGTGAATTGGCTCAAACTCTGTGGCAATACTGGACATGGCATAGCAGGACAATTCATGGAATCATGCCTCGTACTCAGACATAGCCATAGAACCCTAATCCAATCTGTCTAACTTATCATGTGTCTATAACAAAGGTTATAAGGTACGAACCTCAAAAGAAAGATCTCTGAGAACTGCTCCCAAGCTGCTGTTGGAGCATCAACTGGCCTCCGGGCCATAACCGACCTCCACCACTCTTTGTCCATGCCAGTGAACAAGATGAATTTCACATTGTGCATCTCCAAAATACCTAAGTTAAATAATCGATCCTAGCACTTTGTCAGAAAGTCATATGCCTCATACTCCGCTGTACCATCAAATTTGGGAGGAGCCAATCCACAAATCTCTTAAAGCTCTTCTACTCAGACAAATACATAGCAGCACTAGTCAAAACTGGCATGGCTGAAAACCTCAGAGGTGTTATGAAAGGATAGAGATTGTACTCGGGATCTGAAATCCCATCCTAGGTCCCTGAGCTAGCTGTGAAGGACCAACAGGTAGTTATAGCATGAATTGAGGTACTTGGAAGATCACTAGTAGCAGAGGTATCCTCCAACCTCACTAATGATTGAATCAATAGCTCCTGTAATAGTGGTGTACTCTCTAAGGCTGCAGGAGGCTGAACTAGGTCATTAATCTACTCCTAATGCTCATGAACTAGGTCAACAATAGGCTCAGATGAAGCCCCTCTAGTCTAACCTCAGGCTGGTGCTGTTTCTCTAGCTCGATCTCAACTATAGCTCTGCCACAACCTCTGCCTTGCCCTCTAGCTTGGGCTTGGACAATAGGTACCGTCTTGCCTCGGTATCTCTAACTCTAGTCTTCGACATCTGCATAGAAAGAATAGATTAGAGGCATACAAAATATAACTATGGTGAAATTGCACGAAAGGAATCAATGAAAAGAGGATTTATCCTAATAAGCATCTTGTAGCTTCTCGAAGATAGATATGGATGACTACGTATCAGTCTGCAAGACTATACTAGACACTCTGCTATTTAACTCATGAGATCAGCGAACCTAGGGCTCTAATACCAAACTTGTCGTGACCTAAAATGAGGTCATGACTTAATGATCACTTAGTTCCAAACCCAACAATAAAAGTAAACTAGAAAGAGAAAAACCCAAAAGAAAAATAGTTACCACATAAAACCATATCCCAGAACCTAATGTCACAAGTGAAAAGACCATCTAATGTAAAACTAGTGAAATACGTACATCTCAGTATTTGAATAGAAATAAAGACTAAACAACTAAGATAGAGTCCAATGGCAACTCTAAGCCATGAGTCTCATAACTAGATCTGTTACGAACCAACTGCACGAGTAAATCAACTACTATATGGATAATCCTGACAAGAATCTACAAGGGGAGAAAGAAATAGGGGTGAGTACGCATAAGATATATTTAGAAGGTTTAACCACTGGGAATTAGAAATTAAACAAACTATGAAATAATCTAATAATGCTTCCACCTGCAACAAGAAAACTAGTCCGGCATCGGTGCTGCCAATTTATATAGAACGATGCAATAAAGTAAATATATAATCTCAAATAAGTCAATCCAAAACAACCAAAAGTAATAAAATGGTATGGCATGCAATGCAACGCAAGGTGGAATCAAGACTGTCATACATCCTGTCATATACACCCTCGTCGAGCTAAGGCTGCATAAACTAAAGGAACCCATGGGGACCTCGTAGGCCATATACCTCAATCATAATATGTCAACTACCTTTCCACACAGCCTTTGGTCAAGGACTCATGATAAGAATCAAAATGTACCAGCCGCCTTGTATAAGGACCCGTTAGATATTTTAAGAATTGGTCCTATTATTTTCTTAAAAATATCCCTCTCGTAATAATTTTAGTAGGTATTTCAAACTATTCAATAACTAAGACGACATATTATTTTATGTGTAAGTTAAACTCATTAGTTGTGAGTAGAAAGAAAAAGAAAAAAAAGGAAGAGAACTTAATATTTTGATGGGGAACAAAATTGGTTGGCTGCTTTTTTTTTTAACTAGTGGGAATCTTTTTATCCTTCCCGTAATGATTGTTTCCATTAAGAATTTTTTATTAATAAAAAAATGAGTCTTTGATTGTTATAAAAGGGAGAGGGGGGATTGTCACACTACAACATAAACAGAAAGAGAGAAGAGGAGTGAGAAACATTTCTTTTCTGGCAAGGATTTCACCTTTATTTCTTTGTTATTAGTTTAGTTTTCATTATAGTATATAAATACCATAGTTTAGCTAGTGGGAAGATGGGTTGAGAAAGTGACATTATGTGTGACAGTG
>JAABOM020062803.1:0-10024 GCA_011800125.2 Solanum clarkiae | reverse complement strand
TGCATAAAATAAATTTGACTCTGTAAAAATTAGTCCCGACATGCTATAGAAAAGATCCAATACCCCCAAAAGGTCCTAATTGATTTCTAAGGATTGAATTTACCATCTTGTGAGGGTTAGGGATATTAAGTCTAAAGCCCTTCCAATTGTGTTGATTTTGTTGGCCAAGGAGTTTTTGGATGTCTTTCCCGATGAGCTTCCCATTGTTCCTCCCGAAAGGGAAATAGACTTTGCATAGACCTCCTTCCCGATACACAACCCATTTCTATTCATCCTTACTGTATGGCCCCGACAGAGTTAAAGGAGTGTGATATTCCCAAAATGGCTTTCCAGACTAGTTATAGGCATTTTAATTTTGTGGTGATGTCAGTGGGTCTAACTAATGCACCGATGATATTTATGAATATATTGAATAGGGTCTTTGAATCCTACCTTGACATGTTTGTGGTGGTCTTCGTAGAGGACATATTAATTTTCACCTAGAGTGAAGAGGAGCATGTGAATCAATTGAGGGTAGTGTTGGACACCTTTAAGAAAGGGAGGTTGTTTGCTAAGATTGATAAATGTGGGTTATGACTAAAAGAAGTTGCAACTCATTGGGCATGTGGTGTATGGTGAAGAGTCAAAGTGAATCTCAAGAATAGGAAGTCCATTGATTGGCTAGGTTGGGAGTTAGGTTATACGGGGCCAAAAGATGGAGTGGTAGTGGTTCTAGATTGATCCGACCCTGCTGTTATTGAAGACAAAAAATCTAAGCGGGACTTTGACCTCTCTTTATTAGAATTGAAAGTATCGGTGAAAAATGTCAAAGTAGAGGTTTTCTCCCAAGGAGGAGATGGTATCCTTAGGCATCAAGGTAGTTTTTGTATTTTCGATATTGATAGGGTTAGGATACTTGATCTTGAAAGAGGTACACAATTCATCCTATTCGATTCATCCCGGTTTTCCAAAGATGTATAGAGTTTTAGGGAGGTATCTTGAAGAGTTTGATAAGATGGCATTAATTAGACCGGACCTTGTTATGGATGCCATGGAGAAAATGAGGCTTATAAGGGGAAAAGTTGAGAATGGATCAAAATAGGCACGAGTTCAATGTGGGGAGAAGAGATCCGAGTTAGGTATAGATGATTTGTATTTGAATGTATTACCCATGAAGGGTTTTTTTTGGTTTGACAAGGAGGGAAAATTAAACCCAAGGCATATAGGACCTCATTGAATGTTGAGAAGAATTGGTAAGGGTGCCTATGAGTTAGAGTTGCCTATAGAGTCGAGTCTAGTTCAACTGGTCTTCCATGTATCCATGATGATGAAGTGTGTAGGTGACTCAAGTTCTATAGTACCTCTTTGATGTTGTAGGGGTTGTAGAAGATAATTTGATTTATAAGAAAGTCTCGATGGAAATATTAGATAGACAAGTGACGAAGTTGAGAAACAAAGATGTGGCATCTTCAAAGTCCTTTGGATGAATCAATGAGTTGAAGTGCCACTTGGGAATTTAAAAGCGAACATGATGAAGCGATATCCATAATTCTTCCACTCTACGCAAGCCAAAAGTAATAAGTTAACTCCTATCAATGATGACAAGTCTTGAATTTCACCCTCATGTCATTTTTGCATGCATACATGTTCATGATAACAAATTTTGGTGATTTTTCATGTATGTGTTTGAAACTTTTTGGAAATGATGTTTAGGTGCATTTATTGCATTCATGCTGGGTCGAAGGTATCTTATTCACTTCCCTTCACATGGTTTCTTTACATTTGGGGACGAATGTTCCCAAGGGGGAGATATTACAACACCCCTCATGTGCATCAAAAATGCCCGAGTGTAATTCTCGAATATCTCAAAAATCGTACATGATTTCTAAAATCCAACTTCATATTCTTGTTCAAGGAGAAAAATTGTGTGGGAAAAGGGTAACCCCCGAATTTTAGAAGACCCTTAGAGAAAAATAATTTTCGTAATGGGAAGCTGAGATAGTAGGCCAACACGTGCAGGCTGCGATGCGCTTGGGGCATGCCTTAGTGTAAATTGGCCTCCATGCCTGGTCCACGTTACACCTAGGGCATAGACTAGTGCAGAATGTTCTGAAATGAATAAATAGAAAATCAACCAAAAAAAAAAGAATCAAATCGCACCATAAACCGCCGAGAGCTCTTATGAGAGTTGGTTTGACTTCCCTAGCTATGGCGGAATATTTTCGAGATGTTAATGAGAAAGACGTACTTCTATTTATTGATATCATAAGTAAATTACTCCCGGTTGTTCAATCATTTGATAACCAGAGTCATTCTTTGATAAATGATCACTATGAGTCAGACTCAATAGAATTTGATCAATTAAATGCATTGCTTGTGAAGTATGTGTGCGTGTATGTCCTATAGATTTACCCGTTGTTGATTGGAAGTTGGAAACTGATATTCGAAAGGAACGATTGCTGAATTACAGTGTTGATTTTGGAATCTTTCTATTCCATAAAATATTCATAATCGTAAAAAAGAAAAGATTATCTAGTGACTGGTATCTTTATTTCACAATTTTCTATTCTTTTTGATTCATAAAATCTATACATATAGAATTTGATAATCGGGCTTTTCCGTAGAAATGAAGAAGGAAAATTAGTTGAACTTAAGAAATTGAACTTAATACAAATCAAAAATAAAATAAGAAATCCCAAAAATATTTGATTTCTATTTATGGTTCCACATTTCATTTACATGCAATAAATTATATTGGCAAATAATCCAATGCCTGTATATAAGGGAATGCCCTAATCTTCCACCATTTCCAAGTCCAAGTCCAAGAACACTCAAAACCCTCCCAAAATCCTCTCAAACAATCATTAAATCCTCCATTCAATCTCAAGGATTTCAAGAACAAGATTTAGATTTCAAGAACCCAAGTCAAGTCTCAAGTCTTCTTCAACCTTTTCTCCAAGAAAGTCTCAAGTTTAGGTATGTGGGTTTGATTGTGGGAACCTTCCTTCCCACAAGTCCAACTATTCCACTTCTCCTACTATATGAAGTTCATGGATCTTTATGGTTGTTTTATAAACTCTTCAATATAGTATTACTACTCTACAATCTATTATGGTTTATATTTATGCATTATCATGAAGTAAAATATTATGTGGTATTTATGGATTTATGGATTATTTTAGGGGTATTTATGAACTCATGCTTATGATGATATTGTTATGCATTATACATATGACCTCTATATGAGTTTTGCATTATGTTTTATGCCAAAATATTGTTGGAGTTTGATATTATGATGGATTTTATGATAATTCAAATTATGTTCTCTATGATGCTATGAAAAGCTATGAAGGAACTACTGTGTTCAGTTTGTTTTCATGATATTCAAAATAATGATTTTTGGTTGATAAGATGGATCTCATGCCCCCACGTCCATATTTTGAAAGATGATGTATATCATCATGATGGGTTGATCAAGAATGATTTAAACTAATATTTTCTCCATATATCTTGAAATATGATTCTTTCTTAAAATATGAGGGTTTTACTATAATATTAGTGAGTTGATTTGAATGAATTTGAATTGGATTGATCTTACTTTTCTCTTGTCTCTTACTCTTGAAATGCATGATTTTAATTATATGTGCATATACCCACCATGTTTTTGACTAAATTACTTGACAAGGATTCTTGATGTTGATGAGAGCTTAATGTATGAATTTACATGACAAGCATGTTATGATAATTTATATGTTTCCTAGCATGTATTAAACTTACGAAAAGCTTCTATGATCTACAAGTGGATTTTGAGATCTTATGCTATATTTTATTCTCATGTGAATTGTGATGTCTACATGAAGGGCTTATGAAATATGTTATTTATCTCACTCACATCTAAGATTCAATACTACATATTATCTTATATCTACATGAAGGGGTTATGAAGTATATTATTTGGCTCACCCGCTTGTACGATTCAGTACTACTTACTATCTTATATCCACATGAAGGGGTTATGGACTATGTTATTTGCCTCACCCTCACGTACTATCCATCACCTACTAGAAGGGGTTATAACCTATGCAATATTTCTCACCCTTTAGTACAAGGTATTTGGATGAGCTATTCATGTCACTTTATTGTGTTGAACTAATCATCCAAGCATGATTATCCTCACGCGTGTTTTAACTTAAGCATTGATCATACATGCCATATTGATCTCATGTCTAATCATTATGATTATGCCTCTTGATTATTATGCTCATAATCCTTGTTATATTGCACTCCGCATACTTAGTACATTCCAAGTACTAACACATACTCTATGCCTACATAATATCACCGTGTAGGGACCGGAACTCCTTTTGATCCTCCTCCTCTATGTGGCTAGATGAATCTTTTGAAGACTACTATTGGTGAGTTCTCTACTTCTGGGACGACATCCACTTTACTTTCATGCTCTTGTTAAGGCTTGTCTAATTTTGGATATTTATCTTTTGAGGGCGAGCCTGAGAGATGTCTTGACCCCGCTCCATTAGTATAAGAGGTGTTATTAGATATAGTTATCTATGTAATGAGTTTGACTCCTTTATGATTATGTTATTAGACTTCCAGTAGACCCTATTCCCTTTTATGTCATGATGTGTGTTGATGATGAGATGGAAGTCTCAAGTCCCTAAATGCCCCCATAGAGTGATTCATACTTATCCGCCCCTTAGATGTATTTGTTGTGTGAGTCATGTTTATCCTCTTCCCTATGATATCCCCATAGCATGTGTCAAAAGCACTGTTTCCTTTAGAAATTTTTTCAAGTTTCCTAGGCTTGGGTTGTGAAAAGCTTGATATAAGAGAACTAGGTTTACGAATGGTCCACGGAAATCCAACACACAGCGGTTGAGTAGAATCTTGTTCATAGTTGTGAAGCACGCCACAACTATGACTAGGAGGCTATGAGGCATTTTGGGAAATGCATTGCTTTTTAATGATCCATATCCTGCGGTAGAGCTAAATCATCTAAGGTTTTTTTCTGACTCCTGACTGTCACATTTTAGAATATGTCTCAAGCTATTTAGAATGATGGAAAGATGGTAAGCATCCCTCGCTTGCGGATCAACTTCCCAACAATGACATATCAAATGTGGAGTTTCGCAATACCCTATAGCTATTGGCAAAGGTTGTAACCGCTCAACTCCACCAACAAGTGGGTGCCCCTGAGGTTACAAATGATAGAAGGGAGGAGAGAAAGGCTAAGAGGGCTCAGTATGATGGTGGGTTTTGAGATGCTAAGGGTGGCCGTTTCCAACAAGGTCACAAATTCAAAGGTCAAGAATCCTCGCATGCTCAAAACCAAAGGTTTGCTAGTGATAAGGTGCCTAACCCAAAAGATCAAGGTGGTAACAATGGAGTGACTCGTCCTGGATGCCCAAAATGTGGAAGGAATCATGTTGGCACATGTCTGAGGAACACGGGTGAATGCTTTTGGTGTGGCAAGAAGGGCCACAAGATTGTTGATTGTCCATATGCTTAGCGAAAAGGTAAAGATGATTGTTCTCTAGGACATAGTGCTCATGGGACTCGAAGGGCACAAGATGATGCCAAGGGTGGAGGTGTTATTTTCTTTCCTAAGTATACAAGGTGTGAGAAGAACCATGGTGGCATTTGCCGGAGAGGATCAGGTGGTATCTTTTGTTGTGTATAAATGGGGCACCAAATCTCTGAGTGTCCTTATGTTGCTAAAAGAGGTAAAGAAGGGTGTCTTCGAGGTTAAGTGGTTTCAATAGGGCCAGTGCAAGATGCCAAACCTTAGGAGCAGGTTCATATGGAAACTGATTCAATCACCTTCAGAAGGGGCAAGACGTGGATGAGACCCTCAATATTGTTACCAGTATATTAAAGGTGTGTATGCTTTATTAGATTCGGGTTCTACTCTTTCTTTCGTTATTCTTATTATTGCCGATAAGCTTCATATATGCTCCAAATTATTGTGTGAACCCTATAAGGTGTCTGCCCCCCGTTGGTGAGTCCATTGTTGCTATAAAGGTTTATAGGGCTTGTCCTATGTCTATATTGCATAAAGTCTTGCCTTGTGATTTTGCTGAACTTAACATGTTGGATTTGGATGTTATTCTTGGGATGGATTAGTTACATGCATATCACACTTCCATTAATTGTGGAACCCATAAAGTTAGGTTCCAAATTCCTAATAAGCCCATTTTTGAGTGGGAAGGTCATGATTCGGTGGTTAAGGGTAAATTAACCTCTTGTTGTAAAGCCCAAAAATTAATTTCTAAGGGTTGGATTTACCATCTTGTAAGCGTTAGGGATATTAATTCTAATGTCCTTCCAATTGTGTCGATTTTGTTGATCAAGGAGTTTCTGGATGTCTTTACCGATGAGCTTCCCAGTGTTCCTCCCGAAAGGAAAATAAACATTGGCATAGACCTCCTCCCCGATATACAACCCATTTCTATTCCTCTTTACTGTATGGCCCCGATAGAGTTAAAGGAGTGTGATATTCCCAAAATGGCTTTCCAGACTAGTTATAGGCATTTCCTTTTTGTGGTGATGTCATTGGGTCTAACTAATACACCAATGATATTTATGAATATATTGAATAGGGTCTTTGAATCCTACCTTGACATGTTTGTGGTGGTCTTCGTAGAGGACATATTCATTTTATCCTAGAGTAAAAAGGAGCATGCAAATCAATTGAGGGTAGTGTTGGACACCTTTAAGGAAGGGAGGTTGTTTGCTAAGATTGATAAAAGTGGATTATGACTAAAAGAATTTACAACTCATTGGGCATGTGGTGTATAGTGAAGGAGTCAAAGTGAATCTAAAGAATAGGAAGTCCATTGATTGGCTAGGTTGGGAGTTAGGTTATACGGGGCCAAAAGATGGAGTGATAGTGGTTCTAGATTGACCCGACCCTGCTTTTATTGAAAACAAAAAATCTAAGCAGGACTTTGACCTCTCTTTATTAGAATTGCAAGTATCGGTGAAAAATTGTCAAGGTAGAGGTTTTCTCCCAAGGAGGAGATGGTATCCTTATGCATCAAGGTAGTTTGTGTATTTCCGATATTCATAGGGTTAGGGTACTTAATCTTGAAAGAGGCACAAAATTCATCCTATTTTAATCATCTCGGTTTTACAAAGATGTATACAGGTTTTAGGGAGGTATCTTGGATAGGTTGACAAGATGGCATTAATTAGAATGGACCTTGTTATGGATGCCATGTAGAAAATGAGGCTTATAAGGGGAAAAGTTGAGAATGGATCAAAATAGGAACGGGTTCTACTTTGATGTGAGGAGAAAAGTTCTTGAGTTAGGTATGGATGATTTGTATTTGAAGGTATTACTCATGAAGGGTTTTGTTCAATTTGGCAAGGAGGGCAAATTGAACCCAAGGCATGTGGGACCTCATTGAATGTTGAGAAGAATTTGTAAAGGTGCCTATGAATTGGGGTTGCCTATGGAGTCAAGTATGGTTCAACCAGTCTTCCATGTATCCATGATGAGGAAGTGTGTAGGTCACCCAGGTTCTATAGTGCCTCTTTGATATTGTGGGGGTTGTGGAAGATAATTGGATTCATAAGGAAGGCGCGATGGAGATATTGGATAGACAGGTGAAGAAGTTTTGAAACAAAGATGTGGCATCTTTCAAAGCCCTTTGGATGAATCAATGAGTTGAAGTGCCACTTGGGTATTGGAAATGAACATGAAGAAGTGATATCCGTAATTCTTCCACTCAGCCCTCATGTCATTTTTGCATGCATACATGTTCATGATAACAAGTTTTGGTGATTATTGATGTATGTGTTCAAAACTTTTTGAAAATGATGTTTAGGTGCATTTATTGCATTCATGCTGGGTCGAAGGTACCTTATTCACTTCCCTTTGCATGGTTTCTTTACATTCGGGGATGAATGTTCCCAAAGGGGATATATTGTAACACCCCTCATGTGCATCAGAAATGGCCGATAGTGTAATTCTCGAATATCTCAAAAACCATGCATGATTTCGAAAATCCAACTTCATATTCTTATTCAAGGAGCAAAATTATGTGGAAAAAGGGTTACTCCCGAATTTTAGAAGACCCATAGCGAAAAATAATTTTCGTAATGGGAAGCCAAGCCAGTAGGCCTACATGCACAGGTCGTGATGCGCTTGGGGCATTCCTTAGTGTAAATTGGCCTCCATGCCTAGTCCACGTCACACCTATCGTGCGGACTGGTACAAAATTTTCTGAATTTTTTAAGTTTAGTTTAAGGGTATTTGGGTAATAACCCAATTCCTATATATAAGGGAATACCCTAATTTTACACTATTTCCTAGGCAAGAACACTCAAAACCCTCCCAAAATCCTGCCAAATCATCATTAAGTCCTCCATTCAATCTCAAGGATTTCAAGAACAAGGTTTGGATTTCAAGAACCCAAGTCAAGTCTCAAGTCTTTTTCAACCTTTTCTCCAAGAAAGTCTCAAGTTTAGGTATGTGGGTTTGATTGTGGGAACCTTCCTTCCCACAAGTCCAACTATTCCCTACTATATGAAGTTTATGAATCTTTATGGTTGTTTTATAAACTCTTGAATATAGTATTACTACTATATAATCAATTATGGTTTACATTCGTGCATTATCATGAAGTAAAATATTATGTGGCATTAATGGATTTATGGATTACTTTAGGGGTAGTTATGAACTCTTGTTTATGATGATATCGTTATGCATTATATATATGTCCTCTATATGAGTTTTACATTATGTTTTATGCCAAAATATTATTTTGGTTTGATACTATGATGGATTTTATGATATTAAATTATATTTTCTATGATTCTATGAAAAGCAATGAAGGAATTGATGTGTTTAGTTCATTTTCATTATATTCAAAATAAAGGTTTTTGGTTGATAAGATGGATCTCATGCCCTCATTCCCATAGTTTGAAAGATGATGTATATTATCATGATGGGTTGATTAAGAATGATTTAAACTAATTATTTTCTCCATATATCTTGACTTATTCTTTCTTAAAATATGAGGGTTTTATTACAATATTAGTGGGTTGATTTGAAGACTTTGAATTAGATTGATCTTACTTCTCTCTTGT
Organism: Solanum clarkiae; assembly: GCA_011800125.2. Lineage (NCBI taxonomy): Eukaryota > Viridiplantae > Streptophyta > Magnoliopsida > Solanales > Solanaceae > Solanum > Solanum clarkiae. The sequence continues at coordinate 934 of JAABOM020062803.1, read as the reverse complement.
CTCTTACTCTTGAAATGCATGATTTTAAGTACATGTGCATATACCCACCATGTGTTTGACTAAATTACGTGACAAGGAATCTTGATGTTGATGAGATATTATTGTATTAATTTACATGACAAGCATGTTATAATAATTTATGAGTTTCCAAACATATTAAACTCATGAAAAGCTTCTATGATCTACAAGTGAATTTTTGAGCTCTTATGCTATGTTTTATTCTCATGTGAATTGTGATTCCTACATGAAGGGGTTATGAACTATGTTATTTGCCTCACCATCATGTATGATTCAAAACTACATTCTATCTTATATTTACATGAAGGGGTTATGAACTATGTCATTTTCCACACCCTCATGTACGATTCAATACTGCTTACTATCTTATATTTACATGAAGGGGTTATGAACTATATTATTTTCCTCATCCTCTTGTACAATCCATCACCTACTAGAAGGTGTTATGACCTATGCTATATTCCTCATCCTCTAGTTCAAGGTATTTGGATGAGCTATTCATGTTTCTTTATTGTGTTGAACAAATTATGCAAGCATGATTATCCATATACATGTTTTAACTTAAGCATTGATCATACATGTCATATTAGGCTCATGTCTAATGATTATGATTATGCATCATGATTATTATGCTAATGATCCTTGGTGGATTGCACTCCACATACTTAGTACATTCTAAGTACTAAATCATACTCTATGCCTACATGATATCACCATGTAGAGACCAGAACTCCTATTGATCCTCCTCCTCCGCATGGCTAGATGGATCTTTTGAAGACTACTACTGGTGATTCCTTTACTTTGGGTACAATATTGTAACACCCCACACCTTACACTACTACTACTAGTACAATTCAAATGAAATATGACATGATTTGGTTAAACCAGCGCTAATTTTCAAAAGTGCTTGAATCTC
>JAABOM020062802.1:0-10025 GCA_011800125.2 Solanum clarkiae | reverse complement strand
AAGTCTCCATCTCCAATCTTCATCAAGTTCATCTCCAAAGCTAAGGTATGTGAGTTTCTTTCATGGGTTCCTTTCACACATAATACGCAAGCTCTCTTTACTCAAAATTACATGATTTAAAGTTGATTTATTGATGGGTTTTATCTATTATGAAAATCACTGCACACTATGTTAGGGTTCATGAAATTGTGACTGTTTTACCATGTTTTGAGCTATGAACCTAAGGTCTATTGTAAGGTTTGATGAAAAATTTTGATGTATATTGCTTGAGGGTGTTACCAAGTATCTATTGAAGGTTTTATATTGAATTTACTAGCATGATTTCACTCTTGAATAACATGGTATTATACTAGCACTACCCACCCTCTAGGTGATTGATAAAATGTCCGGTTATGGATTCTTAAGGAAATGAAGGTCCAATGCATGTCTTATGAGTTAAATGATTATATGATGATTATATGATAATGAAATGATGATGATATGATGATGAAATGATGATGAAAGTAATGTATGTATATATTGACTATATGATGATGAAGGGAATGTGTGAATATGATGATTATATGATTATGAGAAGAATTTATGGTTAAGATGTCTATATGATGATGGGAGAAATATATATATGTATATATGATATTATCTCTATAGTGTTGGGGATGACCAAGCCTAGCTCGAGGGGTTGTACGCCCGGGTAACCTATTGAGGGGTTGGTACCTAGATCGCCTAGATCGGGTAGTGGTAGGCCCGGGTAACCTTATCAGGGGTTGGTACCCATTAACCTTGTTGGAGGTTTGTACCTATCAACCTGTTGGGGGGTTTGTACTCCATCAACCTCATGAAGAGGTTTGCACCTCATGGGCCTCTCCAAGGAGGTGGTACGCCTTGGATTGTACTAAGAATGGTCACTCCCTACACATGTGTTATGTTCTATGACCGTGAAAATAGGGTTGTGGTAGAGCAATACAAGTGTCGTGCTGCTAGGCGAAGCAGTATGAATGTTGCACCCTTGATGGCGAAAGTCTACTTCAAGCATCTTCCATTCATGTCATGTTGCCATATGCTTATCCATTGACTAATTAAGCATTTCGATTATGATACATATCTATTGTTGCATTGTATCCTTCATACTTAGTATATTCAAATGTACTAACGCATACTCTATGCCTACATGATATCACCATGTAGGAAGTGAAGCACCGCTCGATCATTCTCCTCCTCCACGTAGCTAGAACAATTGTCTCTCAAGCTTATTGGTGAGTCCTCCATTTCGGGGACATTACTTATGATCTCTTGCTATGTATTAAGACTTTCTCTCTTTGACTTATGTATTGATTATGAGGGTGAGCCTGATTACTTTATCTTAGCCCCCGCTCTTATCTTAGTAGTAGAGGTGTTGTTGGACATGTTATTTATCTCTTCTATGAGCTTGACTCTATTGACTTTTGTTGTTTATGATATGAAAGTGTTCCCTTAGCCCAGGTTGTCCCAATTTACTATTTCTTGTTGTATTCTATTGTTTTCGCGACCAAGGATGTGTGATGATATGCTACGAGGCTTGTTTGGGGTTCCTCTGGGTTCCCCATTTGCCGGTCACATCTATGCCCTAGGCTTGAGTCGTGACAACAAGTTTGGCGGTAACCTATATCTATGGTGTGTCAGCATCTAGTTCAGGTCAGATGCTGAGCTCCTCAAGTGATCCACTCAGTGTGGGGATCTTTCCCTTCCGCGAGGGCTCATCTTTGAGCCTCCTCAGGATGGCCTTGATTTTCTCACGTCTTGCTTTTGGGGCCATAGTACTTGAAACATATACATTGACATACCTTGGTTAGCCCTACAATTTAGAAAATGAAATGCAAAAACATATCAAACTTAGTTGCAGAAGGGTTTATGAAAGCACCTCTATGGGTCTTAGTAGAAACTATGAGTCGTAGAAGGCTCTCATAAAATAGTGTTCACAATTTTTTGTTTACTGGAATGACATCTGCGAGACCAAGTATGACTCATAGAAGGCTCTATGAGTCGTAGATGTTTCCAATGCCTGAATTCATTGCATGCAAGGATCCACAAGACTTTTTTACGAGCCATAAAATGTTCTATGACTCATAGAAGGTCTCGTCTGATGGGTATTTAGAAACTTCAGGTTTCTGAAATCTCATACGGGGGGAAATTATGACTCGTGGAATGTTCCATGGGTCGTAAAAGCCACTTGTAGACCAGAAAACTCAGTCACCTAGGTTTCCAAGTCCACTAATACGGACCCCATATGACTTTTCTACCTATTCTACTAGCATCGAAGCAATACACACGCACATAATTCATAACACAATAACTAATACCCCAGCATTAATTAGCACAAATACCCCCACCGAAAGTTATTAAGCATGCTTTCCCAACACTTTCGACCCTATATTAATGAACTAACATTAAAAACCCGAACCCATGCCATCACACACCAAATTTCATACACATAATCAATTTGTTTCCAATGGTGAGTGATTACACAGGTGTCAAACACATCATTCAAACATACAACAAGGCAACTACACCAAATTTTGGTCCTAAATATATGATCAAGAATGGGCGACCACAATTTAACTATCAAACATATCAATTTTGACTCATGGATTTGTATCTAAATTAACCTTACCCGACAAAAATTCTCAAACCATACAATAATTGGTAAATCAATGGTGTTTTAAAGTACCAAAACTTACCAAATTGAGTGATTAGATTATAGGATTTGAAGGAGGAAATGAGATACTGAGAACCCTAGGTTGCCGAAAGAGCTCGTTGGAAAGTGGCTGTGATGTCACCATCGGTGGTTGGAAAATTTTGGGGTGGGTTTTGGCCCGGTAGATTTTGTAATTAGGGCAATAAATGGGGTCAAAATATTTCGATCTCAATATTTATAGTTTGACCAGGTCAGTCAAAACTAATGGGCCCAGAAGGCCTGTAAATTTTGGTTTCGTAGAACATCCAAACCCTAGTTTTGAGGACTAGGTTTCACAAACTAGTCTACGAGTCATAAAGTGAAGTACGACTTGTAAAATTGGTTGTAGAGACCCTAACACTTAGTCGCCCCATTCATGATCCATGGTTGTTTCTACGGGCGGTAAAGTTGGCTCATGGACTGGAGTGCACTACTTTTTGCTCACTTGAAGTGTCTATGAGATGGTGTACGGGTCGTAGAGTGATGTACAACCCATAAAACCACTAGTAGAGGTGCTTCTTGATACATTTTTAGCCAAGGATGGCTGCCTTAGCCATGTACCTGCACATTCTTTATAGAACACATTGTTACCCTATATGCAACCAACCTAATATCCAAAATTACAACCAACATGTAAAAAAAAAACTACCTACAAGTCCAGAAACTGAAAGTTAAACTACAACTACAGTTATTAAATCAAAACCCTTAGGTTGCCTCTAAGTAGCACCTGATTTATTATCACGACATGATTTGGACAACTTGGTTACTCAGACTTCACCAAGTGCCCACACCTCATTCTTCAAATCATCTAGCCTCTTCATAGACTGACATATATTGAAGATAACTTCTTCATTGTTCAATCTAAACCCGAGTTGACCAACTTTCATATCTACTAGTGCTCTACCAATGGAGAAGAATGACCTTCCTAAGATGACTGGGACATCGAAATAGACTTCACAATCTAGGATCACAAAGTCTGCAGGGAATATGAACTTCTTAACCTTAAAAAGCACATCATACAATATACCCATAGGCTTCTTCACTATGCGGTCAGCCATTAACAATCGAATGATGATCAGAGTAGGGGCTCCCAATCCTAGCTTCTTGAAGATTGCAAGGGCCATCATATTTATGCTGGCACCGAGGTCATACAATGTCCTTGCAAACTCCACATATCCAATGGTGCAGGGTATAGTAAAGCATCTGGATCTTCTCACTTTTGAACCAAGGACCTCATAGCAATTACACTGCAATGTTGAAACCTTGGGAAAGCTCCTGACTCACAGTGTGCTTCTTCGTAACCAAGTCCTCTAATGCCTCAATGAGAGAGATGTTGATGGAGAGTTATTTCAGCATAGAGAGAAAGTGCTTAAACTTTCCCCCTTCTTTTTAATTCTCAGAGGGAAGGTAGGAGGAGGCCTAGGAATGGGCTTCAGCTTTTGTGGTGCATCTGTAGCTTCACTCACCCCATCCTTGCCACGATCATCTCTGGCATTCGCATCCTTGACCTTAACTGTCTCCTTTCGAACATCACCTTCATCTACTGGCATGGGAGGATCAATGGTGCTCTTGCCACCACGAGTAGTAACTGTCATACATTGCCCTTCATTCTTGGAATTTTGAAATGTGTTGCTAGGCATTGTACCCCTCTGATGTTGGTTTAATTGAGTTAACACTTGACCAAACTATTGCTCAAGTTGTTTGATGGCAACAGAATGAGACTCGATTTTCTGATTTATACTGGATATCTTAGATTTCATCTCCCTCAGAGCCTCATCCTGTGTCTCGGCTTTCTTCAACAGGCGATCAAATAACTCCTCAACTCTTGAACTACTAGCACCTGTGTCGCGGTTGTGTGGTGGCATATAAGGACCATTTTTGTAACTATCTCTATGGCTCTGATCTGCATCTCTATCTTGGCCCCGATTCCTATCATGGTACACTTTGCGGTTGTTTCTAAAAGTTCCATCTTAATTAAAGTTCTGACCTTGATTTCTTTAACCTTGGTGCCAATAATGTTGATTGGACCCTTGGACATTGGTCTGGAAACTGCCCGTCTGATCAATAATGAAACAAATGTCCTCCTTACAATAGGTATCATCATACATAGATGCTTACGGAGGCTAATAAACAACTGCATTACATGCTTCTGATTCTGCTTCATCATCATCTCCATACCCATACAGATTCAGGCAAACTCTTGCATAATCTCCTCGTTAATTTTAGCTTGCTTTGAACGAATACTGACAACAAATGAACTTTTGGTTGATGATATGTCTCTTTGTCCCCATATACAATTGGTCTTGACTATTCTCTCCATCCTTTTGGTGATTCTTTCAAATGGTTGATCTAAGAACATGCCCTCCATAATGGTATCAACACAGGCTTGACTATTCTCATCCAAGGCATGATAGAAGATCTCTACCAAGGCATCATCAATAATTTTATGGTCCGGGACACTCCTCAAGCATTTAGTGGACCGCTTACATGCAGTACTGATCGAGTCACCGGGAAGTTGCTCAAAGTTATTGATTTGATCTTTCAACTTGAGCTTCTTCGATCTCGAGAAGTACCTCTGCAAAAAAGACCTTTGTAACTCAGCCGAACTGGTGATCAAACTCTGCGGGAGCTCAAATAGCCATAGTCTTACATTGCCTATCAGGGACAATGGGAAGACACAAAGTCCCACAACATCCATAGACAGATATTGTGTTCCCACCACACTCTTATAGACAAATGCAACATTGTGTAGATGGCTATGAGGATCCTTTAATGGTAAGCCTGTGAACAACCCATGATTCTACAGCATCAGAAGCAACCTACTCGAAACCACGAACTTTGTGTTAGTCAGTAGTGGTTGCAATACAATGGCTCCAGTTACCTCCATAGCCATAGGGTTCAGCCGATATTGATTCCACTGATAAGCTTCGGCATTGAAGGCCTGTTGATGTGGAGCAATGTCCTCAAGAGGAGATAGGTTCTCATTATTAGCATTCTCATTCTCATTCCTATTTAGAGTTGCATTTGTTGTATTGTTGGCATTATCTTGGGCCATTCTTCTCAATCTTCTCTGGATCTTTGGGTCAATAGAGTCAAGGGTATGCCTCGACTTTGCGTGTTGGGCATACACTACATTTACACCCTGAATGAAAACAAAGATAACAAAAAATGTAAAATGAGAAAATAAGGATTAATTCCCAAATTACTTAAATTACCCAAGTCTAGCCATATTCCCCGGCAACGGTGCTAAAATCTTGATGTTGCCCAAGCTATACGTCCTTTTTTTAGGCTAAAGAGGTTATTATCAAGATATAGAACCTAACCAAGATTAGAGTCGAACCCAAGGGAATATGATAGACTTAGAAGAATTCAATATTGCAATTTGGGTGATTAATCAACTTATTTCCCCGAGGGGGGTTGATAATAACTAATGAAATTAATACTAAACTAAAACAAGTGTTTAACAAATATGGAGAGAAACTAGGGCACTATGTTCCCCATGATTTCTTAACTTAGTATCGCTAGATAATCAAGTTTTTTTCTAGTGTATAGCATGCATAATGGTAAATTAAGTTCACCATATCCTTTGGCCCAGGCGAGAGGCAAATTTCACTGCATGATTTGGTCCATCCCCACAGTGTGGCATTTCTAATCTTTACCTATTGTCCCAATACAACCTCCCCTTGGCCCAGTTCGGTTGATTAGACGAGAAACATCGATCGAATCTTGTTAATTAATCTCTTTTCCTATTCATTACTACCTTGGTCCATTAGTAACACTAGACGGTTTCTAATGTTGGCCACTACTATAAAATATGCAAAACAAAGAGAATTAATTAATACATGCATGCGCACTTTTCAAAAATTATGAATTATCTGATTTTACCTTGTCAGTTTTTCATGGTTCCCATAACCCTAGTTGTGGATTTAGTTACTCATGGGTTGTGTAGATGAAAAACTTATGAATTTGAATAATATAGTAGAGCATTTACACAATTGAGTTAAGCACAAAAAAAAAAATCCAAGCTTCAATGAGAACCACAAGGTTGTATTTAGAAGATGAAATTAAAGTGTACAAGTATTTCTCAAACTCTCCAATATTTTTCTCTATTGTATCTTACTCTAAACTTACTGAATCTCTAAGAAAAATGACCTAAAAATCTATTTACAATATTTAAAATATGAATCTAAAATAAAATAGGATAACTAGGTCAGTACACATCACGAGATGCACTACGAGCCATATAGTGATTTACGGGCCTGTAGTTGGGCTTTCGTATTTTGTTGCTTCAATTCTAGAATTGGCTTCAATAACACCCTTCTACGGCCCATAAAAGGTTCTACAACCCCTAGAGGGTTTCATCCGATGAAACTTTAGAAAGTCCTCCTTCTCTGATCCTCGGGGTATGAGACTTGATCTACGACTTGTAAAGTGTTCCATGACTCATCTGCATGTTCGTAGACTAAACTTCAAAAATTCACCCTTCACTGGAATTTCACACGAGACCTCCGTCACGGCCCATAGAATACTCTACGGCTCGTAAAAGGTCTCATGGATCCTCAAAATAAGCAGCTTCTGCATATTTTGCCCAAGATCAATGCCAACCCTGAAATCCTGCAAAACAAACACAAAAACATATCAAACCTACTAATATCGCATTGAAAACACACAAAATTTCAAGTTTTAATCATCAAAAGTGTTGCAAGAAGAAGAAGAAGAAGAAATGAAATAAAATTTTATGCATTTCTAACTGTTGGTGTCAATTGTATCAAGATTTGACTATTTGTTCACATTCTTTATTTTTTTGAAAAAAAGAGAAGAAGAAAAAAAAGCAAGCATCTTTTTTAAAAAAAAATAATACTTTTTAGAGAAATTTTAGATCTTTTTCTATTTTTTGAAATACTTGTAAAAAGATTCTTGCATCATTTTCTTTAAAAATTATATTTTCTTTTGAAAATGAGATATTTGTTTTAAATAATATAGCTGTAGTCTAATCCTATCAGTGTGAGATGTCTATTCTATTTCACTGAATCACCCATTCTAAAAAATGTAGCATATCATGTTTTTAAAGTTGTAAATATTGCAAGTGGTTCATTTTTTCATTATGGTTACGTTGTACATATGTGTAACACCCTACATCTTACAATACTTGTACTATGCAAATGAAACACGATATGGTTTGGTCAAATTAGCGCCAATTTTTAAAAGTGCTTGAATCTCCAATTAAAGGGCAATATGTATGTCTAACACTAAAGAGGGTCGAATGTAAATAAGTTTTAAGTCGAATTGAGGAGATCATGACCTTAAACAAAGTGAGAGAATTGAGGTACTTGTAGGACTTAGTAAGCTAGCAGGTGAGTTACCTACTTGGTTAGCTTAAATTGCTAGCTAAATGGAGACGAGGCCCGACGTCGAATTTGTCCAAGTCCAATTATGAATAAAGTCTGTGTTAAGGGTGTAACCTTAGCCTATGTTTTAGCATCATAAATGGACTTTATATTCAGCCCAAGAAGCATAAAAAAGGTCCCAAGTACATCACAACCCACTTAACCATTTGGGCCCAAACCAAGTGAAGAGAAATTTGAAAAATGGGCAGCCAAAACCCCCTTTAAGAAGGCTTACAAATAGCACCTTTAAGTCATTCTTAGACTTCGAAAGTTTCAGTTTTCACAAACTTTCTCTCTACACTTTCTTAACCAAGCAAAGCAGCCACAAAGGGACTTTTAGGGTTCTTGGAGAAGCCCTAAACCTTGAAGGTAGTGGTAAGTAAGTTTACATATGTCCTTAGAGTAGTTTTCTTATGAGAAACAAGAGACTATGTTGGTTGTGTTTGTGCTGAAATTTTGGACAGCATGTGTCCTAAGGATTGTTGTGAGCTTTTCTTGTTGTTCAAGAGGATTTTCTCTTCTTGGTTGGCTGTATTATGATGTAAAACTCATGTATTTAACAAATTTTTGTTTGTTAATAATGAAACCAGGCTTCTGCATCACTTTTATAGTCCTTAAAAAAAGAGTTGTTGTACAACATTGTAATTGTACTCTTAAAAGAAACTTGTGGGCTGATAACTGGAAATTGTTATTTCACGACCTTCATATAATTTGAGACTAATTGTGGACTATTTTAAGACTAGTTTTATGTGTAAAAATGTTGGATACAGTTTGGTTAAATTTGGAATAGGTTTGGGATTGTTGACGTCAAAATGGGGCAAAGGGACGTAACATTATTCCGCCTATTTTTATGTTGTATAAAATTATTATGTGTTGTGCTTTGTGGGCTGTTGTAAGACTTTTATGGCACTAGAATAGACTGCACATGACATGTATATGAGAATGTTTATTAGAAAATAATATCAGGGGCGGAAATATTGAAAGAATATGCTCGGGTTTATAAATACCCGCTTGCTACCCGCATATTATTTTTTTATGAGATTGGGCTGCCAAGATGTATTTATTGGCTGCTAATGCTAGTTTTATCACTTACTATGTTGTAGATAAATATTTGGAGGAAGTGAAGGTTATCTTGAGGTAATAGCGAGGTCGTACAGCGAGGTATGTAAGGCTACTTGATTTCGTATTATTTGGCATGAAACATAGATCCCTCCTTGGCACATAAAGGCACTTACCAACTCCAACACAACTATTAACTATCTCTCAACTCTTTCACATGGTCATATACTCCCATACATAGTCACCTTTAAATTTGCATACATACTTAGTTACCAAGATACACGAATTCATTCTACTAAATAAAGTTCATGTGGTGTTCTACCTCCTATGCATTTCATTATTTGTGTAACTTACTCCTCTCATTATGGTGTTGCCTTTTGTGATTATTTACATGCCATACGTTATATCTACAGTCTTACAGCTCCAATATTACGACCACCAAAGGAATCATCTCAAAGGTAATTGAAAGATAAAGTAAACTATATTACATATTGATAGGTGGTAGCCCGAGGGGTGGAAGAATCACCTAGCCAGGGATGATCCTATTACAAGGGGTAGCCCGAGGGATTAAGGAAAAGCCTATCCATGGCCTATCCTGATATAGATTTACCACTGATCAGCAGGTCATTTGTATTACATGTTGTGCACAGATTATATAGTAAAGGTAAAGTAATAAAAACAACATAAAGTACATGATCACACAATATCACTAAGGGTGGTATCTTATTCTACACCAGTACATAGTTTCATTTGAGTTATTACTTCATATACAGTATTTCCTGCATTACAACAACAACAACAACATACCCCAGTGCCTCAAAAGGCTCCCGCTCATTGCGGGGTGGGGGGGGTCAGATGTACGCAGCCTA
>JAABOM020062801.1:0-10025 GCA_011800125.2 Solanum clarkiae | reverse complement strand
TATGTAAAGCACAGTGAAGTCATGTCTCGCACTTTAGACAGCGTGGCCCCAATGGCCTAGTCATATGCATTTCCTTTCGACTTGTTATCACTATTCATCTTCTTAAAGGCATGTCAAATGTATAAACCCCTTATAATACGTATAGAACACATATAGTTACAGGTTGGTTCTCCCGAGCCTTATCGTCGATGGGTGCCGGTCCGTCCTACGGGACTTTGGGGCGTGACACCCGAGATTAGTGAAATTCCTCTAGAACCACCTATTGATGCTACTGTGCAGGATCTAAGAAATGCAGTCCAACTATTAACTCGTATAGTTGCTGGCCAAGGTCAAAGGCAGGAAGGTCCAGTTATGGGTACCGGTAGTACGAATAGGGTAGCTGGTATAAGGATATGTGATTTTCTTAATTTGGACCCTCCATCCTTCACTGGGTCAGATCCTAATGAAGATCCCCAAGACTCTATTGATCAGATTCAACACAGTTTAGATGTTTTGCATGTGAATGGTACAGAAGCTATCAAGTTAGCGACATATAGATTGAAGGGTGTGGCTATATCATGGTATGAAGCTTGGAAGCAATCTAAGAGCATAGATGCACCTCCAACTACCTGGGAGGAGTTCAAAAAGGCATTTCTTGAACATTATTTGCCATTAGAGATCTGAGATGCCCGTGCAGATCAGTTCTTGAATCTCCATCAAGGGAATATGAGTGTGAGGGAGTATAACCTTTAATTTAATTCTCTGGCAAGGTATGCTCCTAATGTAGTTGCTACCATGGCAGATAGAGTTCATCGATGTGTAGATAGGTTAGATACATATCTGGTCAGAGACTGCACCATTGCTTCCTTGAATAAAGATATGGACATAGTGAGAATGTAGGCTTTTGCACAAAAATTGGAGGATCAGAGGCAGAGGAGAAGGACACAAGAGTTGGAAAGAGAGCAGGCCAAAAGAACCAGATCTACAGGGTAGTTTACACCACCCCAAGGTGAGCTTAGGACTCAGTTTTCTAATAGACCGCCTAGGCCATCATGCTCCTACTCTGTAGCCAGTGTTCCACCACTATTTCAAGGGTCCCGAAGTAATCAGTTTGGTCAACAAGGTGAGGGACAAGGTATACAGACAACAGGATATTCGGCAGGCCAACCAATGACTCCTAGGTAGCCTTGTAAACAGTGTGGAAGGAGTCATCCGGGTATATGTCGTGTTGGGACAGATGTTTGTTATTGTTGTGGGGCGCCAAGGCACATTATAAGGGATTGCCCGAGGAGACGTATGGGTGGTATAGCACAACCTACTGGGTAAGCTATTGCATCATCGTCATCAGTTCCTCCAGCAGGTAGGGGTTAGAAAGCACCTATGGGTTATGGTAGAGGTGTGAAAGGGGCAGCTAGCTCTAGCGGAGTCCAGAATCGCACTTATGCACTGGGGAGTCGGAAGAATTTGGAAGCTTCACCTGATGTGGTCACATGTACATTCTCCATTTTTCACATAATGTATATGCATTAATCAACCCTGGTTCTACACTATCATACATCACTCCACTAGTTGCTGGAAAGCTTAAGAGAACACCCGAATTATTGAGCAGACCATTTGAAGTGTCCATACTAACTGGTGAATCTATTATGGCTAGAAGGGTTTATTATGACTGTGTAGTAACTGTCTATGATTTTGACACATTGGCTGACCTCACTGAGTTAGAAATGGTGGAATTTGATGTTATAATGGGCATGGATTGGTTAGCTTCTTGTTTTGCCACCGTGGATTGCCGAACTAAGAGAGTGTACTTCCACTTTCCAAATGAGGCAGTTATTGAATGGGAAGGCAATGTTGGGGTGCCAAAGAGTAAGTTTATCTCTTATTTTAAGGTAAGAAAGATGATATCCAAGGGGTATATATGTCATCTAGTTAGAGTGAGGGATATGGAGGTAGAATCACCAATTTTTCAGTCAGTTCCAGTAGTGAATGAATTTGTCGATTTGTTCCCTGAAGAACTCCTAGGCTTACCTCTTGAACGAGAAATAGATTTTGGTATTGACTTACTTCCAAGAACTCAACCTATTTTTATCCCTTCATATAGAATGACCCCAGCAGAATTGCGGGAACTAAAAGAGCAACTAAAAGACTTATTGGATAAGGGTTTCATAAGGCCTGGTATGTCCCCCTGGGGTGCACCAGTGTTATTTTTACACAAAAAGGATGGCACCTTGAGAATGTGTATCAACTATCGGCAATTGAATAGGGTGACAACTAAGAATAAATACCCCCTCCCCAGGATTAATGATTTATTTGATCAGTTATAGGGTGCCAAGTGCTTTTCAAAAGTTGATTTGAGATCAGGTTATCACCAAGTGAGGGGGAAGGAGAGAGATATATCTAAGACTGCTTTCAGAACGCGCTATGGTCACTTTGAATTTCTTGTTATGTGTTTTGGGCTAACGAATGCACCAGCGGTTTTTATGGATCTGATGAATAGGGTATTCAGGCCATTCTTGGATGTGTTTGTGATAGTGTTTATAGATGATATTTTGGTATATTCAAGATCAGAAGAGTACCATGCAAATCACTTGCGACAGTGTTATAGATTCTTCGTGATCGATAGTTGTATGACAAGTTTTCTAAATGTGAATTTTGGCTAAAATCAGCGGCATTCTTGGGTCATATTGTGTCTGATGAGGGAATAAGGGTTGATTCACAAAAGATAGAAGCTGTGAAAGATTGGCCAAGACCAACAACACCCACGGAAGTTCGGAGCTTCCTAGGAGTGGCAGGTTATTATAGGAGATTTTTTGAAGGTTTTTCTTCTATATCTGCACCCCTAACAAAGCTGACAGATAAGGCAACCAAGTTCCAATGGAATAACATGTGTGAAAGGAGCTTCCAGGAGCTAAAAAGAAAAATAAGCTAACTTCTACGCCTATGCTAGTACTTCCAAAAGGCACTGATGGGTATGCAGTGTATTGTGATGCTTCAGGAGTTGGCTTAGCGTGTGCACTGACACAGAATGGTAGGGTAATTACTTATGCATCTAGGCAACTATGACCACATGAGAAAAACTATCTAACACATGATCTTGAGCTAGTAGCGGTTGTGTTTGCTTTGAAAGTATGGAGCCACTATTTGTATGGGGTTCACGTTGATATTTATACTGACCATAAGAGCCTGCAGTACATCTTTAAGCAGAAAGATCTAAACTTAAGACAGCAGAGATGGATAGAGCTAATAAAGGATTATGACATTGATATACTATACCATCCAAGGAAGGCAAAAGTGGTAGCCGATGCTGTGAGTCATAAGGCAATCATGAATACTGATGATCCAGATGTGATAAGTCACGGAATGGCTAAGGATCTACGTCAGCTAGCCAGTTTGAGAGTTCGCCTTCTTAAAACTCCAAAGGAAGAGGTTATTGTATATAATGTTACAAAGTCCTCATTGGTAATGGAGGTGAAAAAAAAATAGTTTGAGGATCCTGTTCTACGACAGCTTAAGGAAAAGGTGAGTCAAGGTATGGTAAAGGGCTTTGATCTTACACAAAATGGAGTACTTTACTACCAAAATAGATTATATGTGCCTGATATTAATGGATTAAGAAAGAGGATAATAGAAGAACCCCATCATTCTCGATATTCCATCCATCTAGGATCAACTAAGATGTACCATGACCTGAAGCGGATATTTTGGTGAGGAGGCATGAAAAAGGACCTTGCAAAATTTGTAGCTCAATGTCCAAATTGCCAATAGGTGAAAGTAGAACACTAAAAGCCAGGAGGTTATGTGCAGTGTATAGAGCTTCAAACCTGGAAGTGGGATATCATCAATATGGATTTTGTTACCGGTTCGCCTCGCCCATTTCAAAAGTTTGACTCCATATGGGTAATAGTTGACAGACATACAAAGTCAGCACACTTCTTGCCAGGTAAGAGTGATTATACAACTTAGAGTATGCCAAGCTATACCTAAAAGAGATAGTCAGGCTACACGGAGTCCCAATCTCCATTATATCTGACTGAGGAGCTCAATTCACTGCAAAGTTTGGAAGTCCTTCCAAAGGAGTTTAGGGACGAAAGTGAATTTGAGTACAACTTTTTACCCTCAAACAGACGGTCAAGCAGAATGCACCATTCAGACACTTGAAGATATGTTTCAAGCTTGTGCATTGGACTTTAAAAGTAGTTTGGTGGACCATTTGCCACTTATTGAGTTTGACTATAATAGCTACTATGCGAGTATCAGGATGGTACCTTACAAAGCTTTGGGAGGAAATGTAGGCCACCAAATAGATGGTTTGAAGTGGGTGAAACCACATTACTTAGGCCAGGTCTAGTACAACAAGCCATGGAAAAAGTTAAGTTAATACAATAGTGACTAGAAACAACCTAAAGTCATCACAAATCCTATGCGAATGCTAGGAGAAGACGACTGGAATTCTCAACAGGGGATTGGGTATTGTTAAAGGTGTCTCCAAAGAAAGGGGTTATGAGATTTGGTAAGAAAGGAAAACTGAGCCCACGTTACATAGGGCCATATAAAATTATTAAGAGGTTCAGGTAGGTTACATATGAACTAGAGCTACCCCAAGAGATTTCAATGGTTCATCCAGTTTTTCATGTCTCAATGCTTCAAAAATGCATAGGTGACCCATCCCATATCACTCCTATTAAGGATGTGCAGGTTACATAAGGTCTTACCTATGAAGAGGTACCTGTTGCCATTCTAGATCGTCAACTTAAGAAGATAAGGAATAAAGAAATAGCTTCAAGAAATGTACTTTGGAGAAACCAGCAAGCCGAAAAAATAACATGAGAGGCTGAGGATGCAATGAAATCAAAATACCCTTACTTATTTGAAGCTAAAGAGGAAGTCCAACATGCAGAATTGGGACACTAATAGGTATGTGTGATTGAATACTTAATATGCTGTCAAATGTTTGTGTAAGTAAAGGTTTAAACTTGGTTAAGCTATCCAATTGTGCTAATATTCGAGGACGAATGTTCCTGGGGGAGAGGATGTAACACCCATACCTAACAATACTAGTACAATGTAAATAAAACATGATATGGTTTGGTCAAATTAGCGCCCATCTTTAAAAGTGCTAATCTCATGTTATAGGGGGATATGTGCGTCTAACGCTTAAGAGGGTCGAGTGTATACATATTTTCTGTCAAATTAAGGAGATCACAGCCTTAAACAAAGTGAAAGGATTGAGATGCTTTTAGAACTTAAGAAGCTAGCAGGTGAGTCACCTACTTGCTTAGCTTAAATTGCTAGCTAAACAGAGATGAGGCTCGACGTCGAATTTGTCCAAGTCCGATTATGAATGAAGTCCGTGTTAAGGGTGTAACTTTAGCCCATGTTTTAGCATCGTAAATGTACTATATATTCATCCTAAGAAGGATATTGAAAGGGCACAAAGACATCATAATTTCTTGGATACTTTAAGCCCAAACTAATTAAGAAGGAAACTGAAAATGAGCAGCAAAGGCCCAACCAATTTGAAGCCCCAAAAGGCCCAAATGAAAGGAGAAAGTAGCTACATCACCAGCTTTGTGAAATAAGGATGAGAATACATTAGTAAGTCAGCCAAAACCCCACTTAAAAAGAGTTAAAGCAGCTCCTACAAGTCATTGTTAACTTGACCAACAACAAAAAATAGATTATCTCCAAGTTTTCTCTCAACGTCTCTTACCTTTGTAAAGCAGCTAAAAGGATCTTCTAGGGTTCTTGGAGAATCCCTACACCTTGAAGGTAGTGGTAAGTTTACACATACGTTTAGTATGCTTTTCTTATGAAAAACAACAAGTAGATGCTAGTATGTTTGTGCTGGAAATTTGGGACAACATGTATTTAGAAAGTTGCTACACATTTACCTTTTGTTTTAGTGACTTCTCTATGGTTTGTGGGATGTTTTATGAAGAGAAATTGATGTTATTAATATGTTTTGAGGTATAAATATTACCTTAAGGTTACCGCCCTGATTTTGGTTTCATTTAACAAATGCGTTTTATTGTGTTGTCTTAAGTGTAATGTTGATTGGAACTTGTGGGCTGTTGGATGGAAGGTTATTGACTCACGTCCTTCATGACTTTTTGGGTGCTATTCTAAGATTGTTTTAGTACTATTTGTATGTTGAAATGTTATTGGAACAGTTTGCTTAGAGTTGGAACATGTTTGGAATTGTCGACATCGAAATGTAGCGAAGGGAGGTAATGTTATGCTGTCCATTTGTAGATTGTCAAGAAATGTTATGTGTTGTACTTTGTGGGCTATTGTAAGACTGTTCTGGCATGAAAGTAGTCTGGACATGATGTGTACATGCGAATGTGTATTAGAAAATTTGATTAAGGGCGGAAAGATTGAAAGAATACGCTCGGGTTTCATAAATGCCCGCTTGCTGCGTGTGTGTTATTTTTTTATATGATTGGGCTGCCAAGATATATCTATTGGTTTCCAATGCTTGTTTTATCACCTACTATGTTGTAGATAAATATTTGAAAGAGGAAAAGGTTAACCCAAGGTAGTAATGAGTTATGTAAGGTTACTTGATTTCGTATTACTTGGCATGAAATCTAGATTCTTCATTGGCATGTAAAGGCACTTGCCAACTCCGACAAAACTATTAACCATGTCTCTACTCTTTAACATATTCATATACTTCCATACATAGTCACCTTCAAATCTACATACATGCTTGAATACCAAGTTACATGGGTTCTTGTTACTAAATAAAGTTCACGAGTTGTTCCATTTCATACGAATTTTATTATTTGTGTAACGTACTATTTTTCGTTATCATATTGTCTTGTATGAGTATCTACATGTCACATGCTACATATATAGTCCTACAGCTCCAATATTATGATTACCAAAAGAACCATCTCAAAGGCAATTGAAAGGTAAAATATATTGTTTATCGATGGGTAGTAGCCCGGGGGGTGGAAGAATCACCTAGCCAGGGACGATGCTATAACGGGTGGTAGCCCAAGGGATTAAGGAAGAACCTAGCCAGGGATGATACTGATATAGTTTTACCACTGCTCAGTTGGTCATTTGTATTACAGCTGTGCACAGATTATACATTAAAGGTAAAGTAATATGAAGAACATAAAGTACATGATTCCACAGTATAACCAAAGGTGGTCTCTAATCTTGCACCAGTGCATGGTCTCATTTGAGTTATTACTTCAAATACAGTATATCCTGCCTTATATATTCAGTACATTATCTCGTACTGACGTCCCTTATGGGGGACCTGCATTTCATGCTGCAGGTACAGGTGCTAGTAGATCTCCCTAGTAGGAGTACAGGATATCTAGCTGTTGATACCAAGCTCCAGGTTGCTCCAGGGCTTTGTGTATGTCTATAGCTTATATGTTTATATTGTACAGTTATTTGAGGTGGGGCCTGTCCCGACCCTTGTCAGATATTTTCTCTTATCTAGAGGTATTGTAGGCTGTGTAAATTAAAGTGTGGTCATGTCTCGTACTTTAGACACTGTGGCCCTAATAGCCTAGTCATATGCATTTCCTTTTGGCTTGTTATCACTGTTCATTTTCTTAAAGGCATGTCAAGCATAGAAACCCCTCATAATACGTATAGAAAGCGCATAGATACAAGTTGGTTCTCCCAAGCCTTATCGACAACGAGTGCCAGTCCGCCCTATCGGGACTTTAGGGCATGACAAAAATATAATTTTATGGAATATTTATAGGTGTAGAAAAAAAATCTCAAATAAAATAATTGAGTCCAAAAAAAATTGGGAAACCCAAATCTAGAAGGAAATTGAGTCTTCACGCGCTTCACTGTATTCCGCCTTCAACGATTCGTTGTTGGTCACGTGACATCATCCTTTGTAATTGCAATTCATTAAGCCTTTTATACGCATATAATAGTACATATTATTATATTCACTTAAAACCATTAAGCTGCCTTCTTGATTTTCTTCTGTAATTTTTCTTTTTTAATTCGTTTGAACTCCAAATCTCTTTATTTTTCTGTCAATTTAATCTTACAAATAAAATATACAATTTGGTACAATTCATGAAATTTATACTCAAAAAGAATAAATAAAAGTATTAAATATGAGGTAAATAATGCATAAAAATATGTATTTTTGGCCTCACATCAACACCCCACACTTAAACTTTTGCTCGTCCTCGAGCAACCATTAAATCACATAAAAGAAAATCAAACAGGACCACCGCTTTGGTTGATACAAATAATGTAGGCCATCCAAAAAAAAAATTCAATGTACACTTCCAAATCATTATGCAAGATATACTAATAAATAACAAACTTTTAACCTCCTAACCTTAAGGAAGGAATCTAACTCATCAAATTTAAGTGTTGCTCACCTAATCTCTTAAAGAAGTTACTAACATCACCTATCTATCATGAAACAAGTACTCTCACATGAAGAAATAGTCCACATACTCAATTCAAAATATTGAATATCAATTAAGGACTTTGCATTAAAGAACAACTCTCACACTCACAAAGAATTCAATGAATGCACACAGAACCACAAGCTTTCCCGTTATGTACATCTCCACTTATTAAGCATACTTGAATAGAATCAAATAGGATTTTAATAGGTTGTAACGTAGGCTAGGGGACAGGTAGGAAAATTGAAACGACCTAAAAAGTTCTCGAAAATGTGCCTCGGAAGTGCCCGAATTCATAATTTCCATATATCTCAAAATCTGTGCGTGATATCAAAAATTCGACTTCATATTCTTGATCAGGGGGAAAACTTGAGTAGGGAATGGGTCCAAAACCTGGTTATAAAGCAACCATATAAAAACTTAAAATTCCAAAAATTTGGAATTCCAATGTCTATCCGCGATGGTATCGCGACGCACCTCTGTTGCGGACCAGTGTAATTTTTGCACAGTTTTGTTGTTTTGGTCCAAGGCCTTTGGGTCTTGGGCCTAAGTCTTCCCATGCATAAAAACACCTATACTTAGTGATATTTCACCTTCATATCATACAAGACCTTCCCCAATACTCTCCCAAACACTTAGACAAATATTTCACTCGAAATTCAAGTGCCAAATCTCAATTCGGATCTCAAGGATTTCACCCAAGCTTCAAGTCTCCATTCCAATCTTCATCAAGGAATTCTCCAAAATTGAGGTATGTGGGTTTCAACCATTGGGTCCTTTCATCCATGGTGCCCAAACTTCCTTTTTACATAAATTACAAGTTTCTAAGTTGATTTTACTTATGAGTCTTCTATTATGAGTTTGACGATGAACTATGTTGGGGTTTTGTAAAAGTGTGACTTTTTATACATGTTTTGAGCTATGAATCTAAGATCTATGATGAGTGTTGGTAACGGGTTTCAATGTATTTTGCAAGATGGTGTTACCAAGTATTGGTGGGTCGATTTATTTCAAGATTTATTGCATAATTTTACTCTTTAATTGCACAATCTTACACTAGCATTACACACCCACCAAGTATTTGATAAAATTCCTATTTAGGGTTCTTGATCTATTGATGAACTATTGCATGTCCTCTGACTTGAATGACTTTATTATGATGTAAGGATGGTATATATATGTTGATTTCATGAAAAGTTTCTATAGTGTTGCAAGTTGACCACACCTAGTTGAGGGGGTGCTATACCGCAATCACCATGGATGGTGGGGTGTAATCAACCATCAACCAATTGAGGGGTTGATACCTCAATCACCATGGATGGTGGGGTGCAATCTATCATCAACCAATTGAGGGCTTGATACCTCAATCACCATGGATGGCAGGGTGTAATCCACCATCAACAAATTGAGGGGTTGATAGCTCAATCACCATGAATGGTAGGGTGTTGCAATCCATCATAATGCTGGTCTCTTACTACATGTAATATGTTCTATGTAAGCATGTTTTATTTCAAGCATCACTCATGCATACCATATTGCTTTATGCTCATTCATTGCCTAATTCTGCATTTCGATTATGTTGCCTATCTCTTGTTGCATTACATCCTACATACTTAGTACATTCAAATGTACTAATGCATA
>JAABOM020062800.1:0-10026 GCA_011800125.2 Solanum clarkiae | reverse complement strand
TGCAACGTATACAATCTCAATAAAGCATGTAGGATCGATGCTTGTAATAAAACATGCATGTAAAATATTTCACTTGCACAATAATATATATATATATGTGGGAGAAGATCTTAACCGACATATAAGACCAAAGAAACTACTACTTGGAATTCCGAAGCATGACACCCCTCGGAAAATTGTGGTCTACTTGCCAAGGTAAACTATACTTGGCCCCACTTGAGGGGAAACATGAACTAGATGGATCCACTAGTAAAACCCATTTAGGGAAATAATATAATCCTATGGTGGCACATAGTTTAGAGACTAAAGACTTTGTATAAGGAATCCTTGAGTAGATCCCCCTCCTTAAGCCTCAATTGGTGTTAAGTCTAATCCAATGGAATACTTGAAATAATCATAACTTTAATCATAACATGCATAACTTCTAAGAGACATGATAATATGACATGAGTAGCTCATTATATCACACCATGGGAGGGTACCCTAGACATAACCGACACCTAAAGACTATTGCTAGTCCCCAAGCGAACCACTTGGCCTCATCACATTCATTCAATCAGTAAAATCTACAAATCAGTGGAAGATAAAAAAGGAAGTAAATGGGCACATCTCATCATCTAGTCTCAAATAATAATATAATGAAAGGCTAGTAGAAAGAAACTAGTTCACAAGTCTCAACATCAACATCCGATTCTAGTCTATGAAGCCTCTATCACTATCAAGTAAACTGATATTCGAAGGAAACGGTTGCTGGTGGTGCCAATGACAGACCCTAGCTACCTCAATCAAAATAAAACTAATCAAATCTAGTTCTAAAGCAAGATAAAATAAATATAATGAATCCTCCGAAGTAAGGGAGGCTCATCAATCAACTGAACGTCTTAAATCCTCAACGGTACGCCTATTGATGATCTCCAAATATGGTATCTATATCATGAAATGATGTAGTCCCAGAGGGGGACCTCAGTACGTGGAATGTATTAGTTTGTAAAATAGTTGAATGAAATCGAAACAGATAGAGTAATATAGAAACAACAATCGACTCGAAATAATAAAAATTAACATGTCAAATGTCTATTTAAAGCAAGAATACAGAGTAAACAAGTGACTCATCAACCAATCAACTCATCAATCAAATCAGACTCATCTCAGAGGGACTAATCTCAAAGAAAATCAACTCAACTCATATCATCTCAATTCGTCTCATCTCATCTCATCTTATCTCGACTCAAATTACTCAGTTTGGCAAATTTCTGAGAGTTTTTCTTAACCGACAACAACCATTTATGAGCCCAGGGTTGTACAACAATCATGCTAATGTTTCCACAGCTGTCTTGCACTTGTCAAGTAAGGGAAGAATATGATACAAAAGGAATATGAACTCTGTCAACCTCTATTGATTTTAGGGATGTAAACTCGAGAGGGGACCATGAGATGTAATGGTTCAATCCTCTCCTACGCTGGGCCATCGCAGGTAATGCGTCCAAGTGGGACTCCTCTTATCATTTCGGTGCTCAATACACCTCCTAAGACTCAATGCTCATAAGACTATTCGTCGCCATCTCAAGTAGCCTCACTGAGGCACTCATCGTCTTAATTGGTCTCATGGAGACTCCCACCATCTCAATTAGTCTTATGGAGACTCTTGTCATCTCAGTTAACTCAAACTCAAGTGTCTATTATTTCAGGGACTTTAATTCATCTCAATTAACTTAAACTCAAGTGTCTTCTATTATTTCAGGGACCTTTACTCATCTCAATGCGCTCAATTCTCCTCTAAGAACTCAAGGACGCAGATCATCAATTAGAAGAAGTCGTCTAAACATAACATCAAGAACTCACTTATGAAGACTCATAGGATCATCAAGCTCAAATAACTCAACCTCATACTCACATCAAGATCCCCACCATCATACTTACATTAAGGCTCTAGACTCCATCCCTAGGTTTATTCATGCATGCTTTCAAAAGTTAACATATAGGATTTATACAATATCTCGTGAAAAGTATTCAATCAAGAAAACAAGTTCATGATGTTCATCAACATATGAAAATACATATAGTAAATATAATTTCTCAAGAAAATAATCAAGAATTATGCATGTAGACTCAAGAACCTTTAACTATCATCTAAGACCATCTATGGGGCACATGAGAGAACAATCTTATGTTTTCATTTTAGCCTTACATATCTAGAAAGTTGATATTACCGTAGAAATTTGATGAATACTAGCTTTCTTGGAGAAAATCCTCGATGTTGGAAGTTCTTTTAGAGTGGAAGAACTTGGAATGACATCGCTTGAAGAGCTTCTCCTTAATTCTTGAATTCTTGATTTAGAATCTTTAGAGTTCTTGATGAAGAATCCTAATTCTTGAAGAAGAAGAAGAATCAATAAATCCTTTCTTTAAATTCTTAAATTCATTTTTTGAAATCCTAGGTTATGATTTAAGATTCTATTAGACATTCATGAATAGATGAAGAAATTTGGGTTGGATAGATTGAAAGTTATGAAGAATAACTCACCTTGAGGATGAACTTTGAAAGTTAATCCTAACTTTGATGACTTTCTTGATGATTCTTAAGCATTTATGTTTAGGAGCGAAAGAGAGGGTTTTGATTATGAAAACTAACGTTTTATGCGTTTTGGGACCTTGTATAGACTCCCAAAGGTTTTAGGATAAAAGTATCCTAAAAATGAAAATAAAATAACGTTATTTATCTCATCCAGAAAGGATCCGCATTGGGTCCACAACGTGGTACCATCACGCACCTTCAGATAGCTCTGCAGGTCTTCACTAAAATAGTTATAACTTTCTACTCTGAACTCGAACTAAGGCGAAATTAAATGCATTGGAAAGCTAATACAAATACCTTCAATCTGATATATTATGGATCACCTAACTCGTTATACTTTAGGAAATATGGTCATTTAAAGTTGACCCTTCGATCAACTCATACAAAAACTTAGTTGCTAGAAATTCTTTGGATTTGGCTTGATGTAAAAGATCTCTTATATTCGTTTATTTAACTTAAGAAGTGTTGGGAATGGGTCCGAATGTCTCTCAAATTAAATAAAAAATTTCACTTCGGAATCTAATCCCCGTCGAAAAAAATTTAAAAGAAACATAAGTGTGCATCCGCGACAAGTTCGTGTCGTGGCTCTGTCGCGCATCCACATTGGAATTCAATTTTGGATCAAAAAATTATTTTTCGATCCGGTTGCTCTAAAGTTTGAACGAGACCATTTTTCCACTTAATTTTTCATGTTGATTTCATATTCGGTCTTGGATTCAAAAATGGAACATGGAAAGACACGTTATGCGCACAATTTCATTCTAGGAGTATTTTGATAATTTTACCGAGTGTCACATTCACATGCTTGACCTCTACTAGTGAGCTTAACTTGAATATGGGGGTAAAATAGTAATCATGCTTGACCCCTCAACTTGACATGAATGGCTCAGAGGAGGGTAAAATCTTGAAATAGGGCTCAACTTGTCACTTGTAAATCATAGAAACCTTTTATGAGTTTAATACATGCTTGGGATCCCATAAATATCATGAAATAACTTGACTTATAAATCTTGCAATAATTCATCTTTAACTTGAAAATCCTTGTCATGTAATTTAATCAAACACGTGGTGGGTATATGGGCATATGAGATGATGCAATTAAAGAGTATAAAACAAGGAGAAAATTCAATTCATTTCAAAGTCATTCAAATTGACCCACCAATATTGTAGTAAAACCCTCATTTTGGGTATCATGAAATCCATCTCAAAAATTCACAATAATTCATCATTTTCATTGTTCACTTCATGCATAACTTCAATAGGTATAAATCAACTCATGGAATAAGCTTAAAATAGTTATGCATAATCAATCAATACTTGATAAAGACCCAACAGGATTCACATATATAATGCATAATAGTAGATACCCATGAAGAATCAAACCTTGAAATCATGAAATTTTATAAAAAGAGGGAGTTGTGCTCCATGGGTGAAAGGACCCATGGATGAAGACCCACATACCTTAAAACTTAAATTCTTGAAATTGAATTATATTGGGGTTTACTTGAAGCTTGTTATGGGTGATTAAATTTCAAAACTTGTGCTTGAAATCCTTGAATTTGAATGGGGGATTAGATGATGTTTTTGGAGAGGTTTAAAGAGGGTTTTGTGAGTTCTAGCATTGAAAAATGGCTAAGTATAGAGGATTTCACGTTTAAATGGGCATTGGGTTATTACCTCAATGCCCTTGGACGAAACAAGAAAATTGGGAAAAACTTACACTGGTCCGCATCCAGTCCGCGATACTGACCAAACGTGAAGAACAATCTGTGCTAGTCCGCGCTCAGCCGCGTAGCGCCTGGGGCGCAGATGCACACTGGAAATCATTTTCTTGTGAAAATTATTTTTTGCTACGGGTCTACTAAAATCCGAGGGTTACCCATTTCCGATTTAAATGTGCCCCCTGAACAAGAATATGAAGTCGAATTTCTGAAATCACACACAATTTTTGAGATATTTAAAAATACAATTATGAGGCATTCCGAAACAAATGAAGGGTGTTTCAGTGAGCCCCTGATTCTACCTAAGTTAGCTTGCTTCTATACAAATCGAGCTTCTGGATATTCAAGAGGTAGTAGTTTGTCTTTTTTGGCAGACTCTCAGAGTCCTTTCTGTTTATCTTACATTCTATTTGAGGATTGAGACTCAGACTTGTATTTATTTTCTACTGTATTATATATTATAGGCTTGTACATGTGATACCAATTTTGGGATTATTTCATAGACTTGACATTCTAGTGTTTGTCCTTTATTTAGACTTTATCTCTTCTACTTTAGTTTATATTATGGATTGAGCAGGTTTTGACTTACTTGTCTTGGTGGGTAGACAAGTGCTATTACACCCATTTTTGGATCGTGACAGAGAGTGAGCAATTATTTTTCTACTTTGAACTTAATGTACAATTCTACTGCTGCTATTTTGTTTTAATAACAAATTGTTTATATAATTTATTGTTCTTTCCACACAGAGGAAGAAAACTTTTTAAAAAATTAACAAGATCCACATTCTGCGGACATAATTTGACTTGGATTACTACTAAATGTTATCTCTAAAACTGCATTGATCATGTTCAAATTCAGAATAACTTGTCCAGCTGTCTGATTTTGTTGTCTGTTGTAGCTTAAGCATGTGATCATGTTCATATTCAAAATATCAAGCTTTCTAATGCCCTAATCCTCTTTTTCAAAGACAAGTATATTTTTTTAATCTTCTTGATTAAAGCAAGGAATTTGTATGATTTAATGATACAATATTTTTATGATGTCCTTATCTCAAATTTGATAGAGTTATTGACATTTCATTCACTCCAATAATAAAATATTTTCCTATCTCAGTTACATATCAATCCTTTGAAAGTCAGCAATTGATTCAACATACATTTGACTACCAGGTTTTATATTCAATTAAGACTTTATTTCACAATAAAGCTCTATATTAAAATGAACAACTAATGAATTGACTATAATTTTTCAAAATGTACGATAGAAAAAAAATAATATTTTGTTGTACAAGCTTATCTTCAAGGTGGCATCATTTTCAAGTCATTCATCCAAATACTCAATTATCTTTTTGTATTACGTAATTAAAGTTTCCAAATACTAATATAATTTGGTAAATGTTCTGTTTGTTTTGAAGGGTTTCCACCTATAACTTTTTTTCTTTTCGATTAACCCATTAAGATTTGTAAGATAAAGTCTAACTTCCTTCTGAGGTAATTCAAAAGTCATGGACTTAAAAGGTTGATTTCAAGCTTGACTTGGATTAGTCGAAGCAAAGAATGGTTGTGGTATAGTACTATTGTATTTTACAAATATTAAAATATTGGGAGGTTAAATATAGTCAATAAATTTATCTCAAAGCGAACAATATTTACAATGTTAATAATTATTTTTTGATTTTCTTAGCCCAATAAGTGAAAAAAGAGAAAAATATAGAATTAGTCAAAATTTTCAATTTATTTATTGAAAATAGGTATCGTTTAAAAATATTAGTAAAAATAGCTACATTATACTTAAATAGCAAATTAAAATATACCTTAGTCTACTTTTTTTGCCCTCTCCTCTCTTTCGTCCTCTGTCACCCTCTTTCTCTCTCTTTCCTCCGAAGAAGAAGAAAATACATTCAAATTCATACTACTCTCTGTGTCTTCAAAAGAATGGTTTAATTTAACTTGACATGGAGTTTAAAATAATAATTAGAATTTTTTAATTTTGTGATTTTGTGGAAAAAATTAGAGGGAGAAAAAAGAATGAAATCTGATAATTAATGGGGAGCCACAAATAGTGTCACGAAGTTTCTGTTTAGAAAAGTTTGATCGAATTTTGACCAGGAAAGTGACAAATTAAGTGACACAAAGCAAGACATAAATATTTTAAAAAGAAAAAAAAAAGAAAATGTGACCCCTAGGAATTGAACATGGCCGCCGCATAATTTCTTGATAGCTTTAGCCACTATGCTATGATTTTTTTAATTCCAAAATTGTATGTCACATTATTCATGGATCAATTAGATAAGCAATCTCGTTGGTTTCTCTTTGGAGTATCTTAAACTTGATTCTGTATGCTGTAGAAGCATTATTGGTGTAACATTTTCTATGTGCCAATATGTACTCCAACCCCATGTCATGTCCAGCTGTACATTGACCTGTATTTATAATTTGATACGCCCGTATCCTCTCACTATATTTATCCTCTACAACTCGTGGTACTGGACATTGACTTAACCTTGTCAATAGAATAAACAAATAATGTACAAATAAAACAACACGAATTTGTCCGTGTCAGGTGTATGGCATTCCACTGAACATGAATTACTAAGTCAACGCCATCTGACACGCTACCAAAATTAACATATTTAATTGCTTCTTCCTTAATGAAGAGGGGCATCGAGAAAATATTTAAAGTTTTTTTTAAAATATTTAATTGGTCAACTTTTTTAGAAAATACTTTTTTTAAGAAAATAAATTTCTTAAAATTAAAAAAAAATAATCATTTTTCTAGTGAAAGCAGAAAAACAGTAATAATAACAACATATCAGTGAAATCCTACAAGTAGGGTCTGGAAAGGGTAAAATATATTCAGATCTCATCCGTACGTCATAGAGATAGATAGTCTGTTCCGGAAGATCCTGTCTCAAAAATGTCAAGCCCCATAAGTAGAAGATACTAGATATGTAAAAGAAAAAGGAAACAAAAAAAGAAAAGAAAATGACTAAAATGAGAAACAAATGATAGTATGTGAATAAGATAAAAGCAACAAATATAAGATAAATAATGATAACAAAGATATAAAAACATGACTAATCCTACTAACCTATATCACAAGACCAGACATCAACCTACCCCTACTAGCGTATTAGCCTTCTACCTTAATACACGACCTTCACTCCATTCTATCTAAAATCATATCCTTGGTGAGATGAAGTTTCGCGTTATCCTGTCTAATCACCTTCCTCTAATACTTCTTCGGTCTACCGCTACCCCTCCATTTAACCCCTAAATCCAACTTCTCGCATCTCTTAATAACAGAGGGTAAAGGTACTTTTTCTCTGCACATGTCCAAACCATTGTAGTCTCACTTCCCTCATCTTATTAGTCACAGAGGTCACCCCTAACTTCTCCCAAATGATCTCATTCCTAATCTTATCACTCTTGGTATATCCACATATCTATATCAATATTCTCATCCCCGCAATCTACACCTTCTCAATATGTGAGTTTTTGACTAGCCAACTCTCCACCTTATATAGCAAGGATGGTCTAACCACCGTTCTGTAAAACTTACCTTTACGTGTAGATGGTATTTTCTTATTGATCACACAATACTCCAGAAGCAAGCATCCATTTCATCCATGCTACTCCAATATGATGTGTGACATCATTGTCGATATCGCCACTACTTTGGATGATGGACTCAAGATATTTAAAGTTATCTGATCATGAGAATAGATTGATTAGCAAGCCTCACTTCAATGTTTGTTTCATCCTTCGCAACACTAAATTTGCACTTCAAGTATTATGTTTTGGTTCTGCTCAATTTGAACCGTTTATATTCCAAAGTATGTCTCCAAACCTCCAGTCTATCATTAACTTTAGCTCGAGGCTCATCAATCAATACTATATGTCATTCGCAAATAACATACACCATGGAACCTCCTTCTAAATAGATCGTGTTAGCTCATCCATTACTAAGGCAAAAAAAAAAAAAAAAAAAAAAAAAAAAAAACTCAGCCCAGATCTTTTATGAAATCCCATCTCAATAGGAAAATACTTTGAGTGTCTTCGCACTGTTCTTACCTGAGTTTTGGCTCCGTCATACAAGTCATTTATCACTCTAATACACACCATCAAAAAAATAAATTTCATAAATATTTAGTACTGTATTTCACATGAATTGTGTTCTCTTTTCTCCTAACACATCTCATCAATTTTAACCCTCACCTCCCCCTATCCCTCCAACCCATATTCACACCTCCCTATCATTATCCACACCTAATTTAATATTTATTTAGATTATATAAAATTTTTATAATAATTTTTAGTATAACTTACACAAATTTCATACTTTTTGGAACTAATTTCATGCTAGTATTTACATATTCAAATATTCACTTATTTTGTTGAAAAATATTTTCCCCCACACAAAACACACTAAGATAACGTAAGCAATCAAAACAAATGACATATGGTGCAGTTTCTTGTGGGATTCATTCTCAAATAATTTCATGAAGTTGATCAAATATATTATTTTACTTGTATAAAAGAAACACGTTCATACGGAGGGGTAGAGTGTGCATGTGCCATCATTCTTTTGGAATAAAGCATGACCTAATCTTGAGAAATTTTGGAGTATTATTAACAAAAATTAAGAAATGTTGAAGTCAAATATCTCAAATCTTACCCTAACGTAACTAACGCAATTAGAAACATGTGTCATCTTTAATATGAAGTCATCGCATTTTAACTACATAGTTTCATCCAATCGCTTTATTTCTTTAATTTCTTTTTATAACACTAAGCTCCCTTATGAATTGAAATATTAGGTTCACCCTTATTGATCCTTTTGTAACAAAAATCAATTCAATTGGTTATTTATTTTTATCTTCTTTTTGTAATTTTTTATTTCTCTCTTTCGTGACATAACTATTCGATTTAACCACAAAGCAAGCTAATCGTAAATTAGAATTTATTTTTAAACTACATTAACAATTTGATTGAATTAACAAGGTAATCACAATTAAATCGTTCTTCTAGATACTTCCGTAATTTATTTTTACTTGTCACATTTTGGGAAAGTCAAATTGTATGGACTTTGACGAATACCTTAATATGAATTTTTTTTATCATATTAGTATGAAAGAATTACAACTTATAATTGAATTATTAGTATAGTTTCAAATAGCAAAATTTAAAATTAAAAATATTAAATTAATCTGATAATGCTGAAGAATAATCAAAGTAATTCTTGTGAAGCAAAAACTAATAAGTAGAAGTGAATGAAGGGAGTATATGAGACCATAAACTCAATTCTTTTGGGCAATGAGGACATATAGTACCAACACCAAACTCTACGTTCTTTGCTCACCCAAATATATATCTACCTTATAAAAGGATTAAAAAATTATCATATATCCCCTCTATTTCATATTTATTTAAATTGTGAGATAATGCATGCATATTAAGAAAAATATTTAAGGACATCGTTTAAATCATACTTTCTACTATATATTATCCTTTGTGAAATTTTAAATGTAGCTTTGCAAGTAGTATAGTTTATCTTCTCAAAAATATAAAACTTCAATAGATGAAAGAAAAAACATGGTTAAAGTTTCAAATATTCATTTTGAACAATTCAACTATTTTAAACAATGAAAATTTCCCCCTTTTAAAACCCTAACTTAAACTACTCATACTATTTACAAAAAGGACCTAAAAATAAATAAAAAAAGTTTG